>MU864413.1:41637-145712 GCA_033296905.1 Podospora australis | reverse complement strand
ATCAACAGTAAGCTGACGACGGCCAGTAGAACCGACTGGTCGAGGCATATTGCCGTGGATGGAGGGTTGGTTGAAGGGTTGAGAATTCTGGCGCAGGCCAAATTTGCCAGGCGCGGCGCGAGGCACAGCGCTATTCCGAAATAGGCGGTACCTGACAAGGGGGTTTTACTTTTGTACGTAACCATAGTAGAGTCTGGAATAAGCAGTGACAATGTGGTTCTATCCTGCATCGAACCCGACCTTGGCACCCTGTATCATCCCAATGTCTGCCTAGGGAACCAGTTGATTGCATCTCGTTGATCCTGCGTTTCTTGAGACTTCAGCCCGGCAGAAAGCAGCCTAAGGAAGCCTATAATTCTAGGCCCCAAGTCCCCGTACGCTTTAGCTGAAGACCCCACCATAGCTCATGTGACCCGCGCAGCTACTTTACGCGAACCCCCTAGCCAACTGCTGCCTTGCGGCGCGCCAGAAAGTCGCGTTCACGATTTAAATGGAAAAGCGCGTCAAGAAAGTTCACCCCTTTTCGTTCGTCAATTGGTCCCCCCCGGTCTGCGACTTCCCCATACAGAAAAATAACACCAGCCTTGTTACTGCGTAGATATCGAATATCATTTTTCGTTCCAATTCTTTTACCCTTTCTCTACTTTTGGAGAAAACAAAAGTAAAAGTGGCTCCTCCTCGACTTCTTCTTCTCGCCCACCGCGCTTGCGCCTTTCAACATTCGTCCACGTCGATTCGTAGTGTTTTAGCGACTGCAGCAAGGAGTACTTTGATCACAAGAAGAAGCTTTTCAAGAACACAAGGCGCCGCCAATATGCCGCCGCCGCCGCCGTCGAAGCAGGCCACGCTGGGGTATGTCAAGTCTAACCAGACCACCCTGGGGTGCGTGTTCGCGCCCGCACCTCCGTTTCCCTTTCCCCTTGCATGGAGTGTTGCAATCGAGTAACACAAAAGTGCTAATCAATGGTTAAAAAATATATATAGCAAGTTCTTCAGCAAAGCCAACGGAGACGCTCCCAAAAAAGCGCCAGCTACACAGACAAAGCTGAGTTTCTCTACCAAGTCGAATGGTGCCGCCGCAAAGAAAAAGGCCGAAGAGAAACCCGAGGAGGAAGAGCCAACAGTTCCGGAGGCTATCGAGGAGGTAAAAGAGGAGGTAAAGGCCGAGTCACCCAAGCCGAAGAAGGCGGTAACGAAAAAGGAGTCGCCAAAGGTGAAAGCCACTAAAAAGGCATTAAAGGAGGAGCCCGAAGAAGACAAATCCGAGGAGGAACCACCCGCGGTAAACAAAGAGGTCAAGGCCGAAGTAGACACCGGCAAGAAAAAGCGAGGGCGCCCGGCCAAGGCAAAGCCTGAGGAGAAGAAGGTCAAAGAGGAGGAAGATGCCGAGGAGGAGGATGTAGCTCCCGTCGCAAAACGGGCGAGACGAGGCAGGAAGGTCATTCAGGAGGAAGAGGACGAAGACGCGGAAATGGAGGATGCCCCCACCCCCGCTCCTGCGTCGCCTCCGGCCAAGGCAAAGAAAAGCAAGGCTGCTACTGCTGCTGCCTCGCCAAAGGCCGCCTCGCGGAAGAAGAAGGAGCCTTCCCCCGTCAAAGAGGAAGAAAAGGAAGCTGAAGAATCAACAGCGTCTGAAGTTGAGGAGGTTCAGTCAGAAGAAGAGAAGCCCGAGGTAGCGGCCAAGGTACGGCAAAAGGTGCAAGCTACGCTCAAGTCGGACGTCAAGCACCCCTACCCAGACTGGAAAGCAGGTGACCCGGTACCATACGCTGCGCTTTGCCAGACGTTCTCGCTGGTCGAGTTGACGACGAAGCGGTTGGAGATTATGGCACACTGCGCGCTGTTTCTACGACAAGTTCTGCGGCTTACCCCTGACGACCTCCTTCCCACGGTTCTGTTGATGGTCAACAAGCTCGCGCCGGATTACGCTGGTATTGAGCTGGGTATTGGCGAGTCGCTCATCATGAAGGCGATCGGCGACACTACGGGCCGCAGCCTGGCGATTATCAAGCAGGACCAAAAGGAGATTGGTGATTTGGGCTTGGTGGCAGTCAAGTCTAGGTCTACACAGCGGACGATGTTCAAGCCTAAGCCATTGACGATTCGCGGTGTCTTGAAGGGACTCCTCGACATCGCAAGCGTCACGGGCAATGGTGCGCAAGGCAGAAAGGTAGATGGCATCAAGAAGCTGCTTGCCGCGGCCGATGCCGATTCGACCGGCAAGGTGGATATCACCAAAGACAAGGGCGGTCCAAGCGAAGCCAAGTATATCGTACGCTTCCTGGAAGGCAAACTGAGGCTGGGCTTGGCCGAGAAGAGTGTTATCGTCTCGCTCGCGCAAGCAGTGGTAGCTCACGAGGCGGCCAAGAAGGGCAAGATCCCCAGCACCGCAGATTTTGCCAACGGCGAGGTGATTCTCAAGCAAGTCTACAGCGAACTGCCCAGTTACGACGTCATCATCCCCGCCATGGTTGAGCACGGCATCCAGAATCTGAGAGAACACTGCAAGCTCCGCCCTGGCGTTCCCCTCAAGCCCATGTTGGCCAACCCCACCAAGGCCATTACAGAGGTGCTGGACCGCTTCGAGAACAAGAATTTCACATGCGAGTACAAATACGACGGCGAAAGAGCACAAATTCACTACGTAGCCAAGGACGCAGACGGGGATGTAAGTCAAGCTGCCTCGAATGTCTCCCAAGAAGTCGGCCGCGGCGTGGCTTCCATCTTCTCAAGAAACTCTGAGGATCTCTCCAAGAAATACCCCGATATCCTCGCCAAGCTTCCTACCTGGGTCAAGGATGACACCAAGAGCTTTGTCCTAGATTGCGAGTCCGTCGCATGGGATGTTACCGAGAAGAAGGTGTTGCCCTTCCAGCAGCTCATGACGCGCAAGAAGAAGGATGTCAAGATTGAAGACGTAAAAGTCAAAGTCTGCGTCTTTGCCTTTGACCTACTCTATCTCAACGGCGAAGCCATCGTCGGAAAAAGCCTCCGAGAACGCAGAGAGCTACTGCACAAGTCCTTCAAGCCAATCGAAGGCGAATTTGCTTTCGCTACGTCCATGAACGGGCAAGAGCTTGACGAAATCCAAACTTTCCTGGACGAGTCCGTTAAAGCCTCGTGCGAAGGCCTCATGGTCAAGATGCTCGATGGCGAAGAGAGCGGGTATGAACCCAGCAAGCGCAGTCGTAACTGGCTCAAAGTATGTTCTTTTCTTCCCACGCTTCCTTTATTCCATCACTAACCAAGAATAAAACAGATCAAAAAAGACTACCTACAAGGAATAGGCGACTCCCTCGACCTCGTCGTTTTGGGAGCTTACTACGGCAAGGGAAAACGCACCTCCGTCTACGGAGCCTTTTTGTTGGCGTGCTATAACTCCAACACCGACACGTACGAAACCGTCTGCAACATTGGCACCGGGTTCTCCGAGGCCGTCTTGGAAGAATTACATGGACAGTTGTCGCAGATAGTGATTGACCGTCCCAAGCCGTTCTACGCGCACAGTTCGGGGGGCCAGCACCAGCCGGATGTTTGGTTTGAGCCCAAGTACGTGTGGGAGGTAAAGACGGCGGATTTGACGCTCAGTCCGAGGTATAAAGCGGGTATGAAGGAGGGGGTAGACCCCAGCGGGGAGAAGGGGATTTCGTTGAGGTTCCCGAGGTTTATTAAAGTGAGGGACGATAAGAAGGCGGACGAGGCGACGAGTTCGAGACAGGTGGCCGAGATGTATAGGAAGCAGGAGAGCGTAGGGAAGAGTAAGGGGCCTGCTGTGGATGATGATTTTGAGTATTAGTTACCTGGGAGGGGATTTGCTGCTTCAGACGAATATATTGGGGAACTACCTAGATAGCAGCTATACTCAAGATGTTGGGTGGTATCTATATTTGTATCAATATTGTTGGCATCATGGTTAGTTAGTTTGGGACGGCGTTGTTGTTGCTGGGTTGAAAATAAAGAAGGGGGTTTTTTTTTTGGTTTTTTTTTGGTGGAGGAGTGTAAGCGACTTTTCTGTTTGATGTGACTTTGTGGGCTTGCTAGCTAGATATGTCGAAATAGGTAGAGAGCCATATATGATGATGATCCGGGAGTACCTATTTGGTGAATAATATGAAGTATTGTGTAGAGTTCCTTTTCAAACGTGGGTATATGAATAAGGTACCTAGTGAAGTATCTTTCTATCCGGTGAGTTAGTTATCCTGTGAAGTGCCGTGGGGATGCATTCTTAAAACTACCTGAAATATGGAAAGAACGTCTTTTGAGGCATAGTGATGCATGCATGCATGCTGAGCTGAGCTGAGAAGTATCCGGGAGACACACACTCTTGTGAAATTATCTTGTGAAAGTAAAGAACTGGGAAGTAGGTATGTCGTAAATAATCTCGTGGAGAGCGGCATATCGCGATTCAACTGGTGACTCAAGTGACTACCTGACTACCTACCTACCTAGGTATGTTATGAGTGCATCTGGGATGGGCCCGGAGAAGTATCTGGCGAAGTATCTGGTGAAGTGTCTGGGTGTAGGTATATCCTTCAAGAAATTCGTGAAGTATATTGCAATGTATCAGAACTGTGTCAAGTAAACATTCTTACGATGTGTCCGGCGAATCGTCCTATGAAAGCACTTCCTGAAACCTGCGATCTTGTAAAACCTTGCCTCTTTCTAATCCTCGTGAAAGTACCTAGGGAGGTATTCATATCTGATGAGTACCATATTCGTAGAGAGTATCTCGTCAGGTATCTGGTATCTTTCGTGTTGGTAGCAGACTATCTTCCGAACTATCCAGTGGAGAAAGAAATCTTGGAAATGTACGATGTGGGCAACGTGGTTATGGCATTCGAATTATTCTAGACAATCCATATACCTCGTCCCAACATGCTTAGCGATGACTGCTGAATAGGCTCTATCGCTGTAACAAGACAATAAACTCTCAGATCAAACAGAGCCTTCACATCTAGGTCTTCACCTCCTGACTAATCGGTGCCGCAGTTGTCGTAGCAGCAACAGGCGGAGAAGCCACAGCCGGCACTGCCCCAGCAGCTGGAGCAACGACTTTTTCCTCAGCTTCTTTGGGAGCCTCTGCCTCTTTCACCACGCCTTCCTTAGGAGGAGGAGCGTCAATCAGCTCCAACCTAGGCTCACTTGCCTCAACAGTACTTGGAGACTTCTTCTCTCCCGCCGTCGATTCATTCCCCTCTTTGTTCACCTCCTCTGCCCCGTCGATAGGTACCAGCACAGGTTCAGCTTTCTTTACCGGACCCGGCAGCGATGGATCTCGAAACCTATCAGGAACACCCCTCGCCGCATAATCTCCCCGACCTACATAAGCCCCAATGAGACCGCTCCATTTGTAGTCCCCCCTATGAACCCTTTGGATCTCGCGGTAGGCGTAGCTGTTGTAGTACGGCAGACCCGTTTTGGGGTCTCTGTATTTGGCTGGATGGCCCGTGATGACGCACACTGGGGGTGTGGCGGGTTCTTTTTTGTACATTGTTAGCCTCTTCTTAGGTTGGTCATAGACAGAGAAAAAAAAAATTTTTTTAACTTACTAGCTAGCCTGGTCATTTTTCTGCCAAACAGAATCTGGGTCTGGATCTGCTTGTCCTTGATGGCTGTCTCGTCGAAGTTTTGGAGGATAATGCAGCTCCGGGTTACCTTGCCACCACCACCACCGCCTTCTCGGGGGGGCTCAGTTGCTGAGCGGGGTGTATCGGGAGGGAGAGTAACTGGGGTTGGCGGTATTATTGATGATTTTCCCTTGGTGGAGGTAGCTGAGGTTAATGGAGTTGCCGGAGTCGCTGGTGTATTGGGCAACGGCGGAGGTTGGATGGGAGGCTTCGAAGCTGGTGGAGATGTTATGAGCGTGGGTTTGGGTTTGGCGGGTGTCTGCACCGCCGCGGGAATAGAAGGAGGCATGGATAGTGGCGATGGCGTGTGTGCCGTATTGGGAGGGGCGAGGCCGTTAAACTTCCCGGCAGGGAAGCCCAGCATGGGCATCTGCGCTCCGAGCATGGGACTCCCCACTGGTGGAGCAAGGATGGGAGCGGCGAGTACACCAGAGTTGCTAGGCCGGGTATCTGGTGGAGGAGGGATGGGCGGGGGCGCCATTGATGGCGGTGGTGCTGTCGCCAGCGATGTGGGTAGAGGTGGTGCAGGTACGGCTGGTACTGGTACTGGTGATACTGATAGTGGTGGTGGTGTTGATACTGCGGGGGTTGATGCCGGTGGAGCTAATGCCGGAGAATGCGGTATTGGTGTCACTGTTGACGGTATTGGTGCTGGTACTGGCGATACTAATGATGGCGGCGGCGCTATGGAGACCGGTGCTGATGATGTTGGTGCCGATGCGGCTGTTGACTCCACCGACGTAGGTGCTGCTACTGGTGCTGATGACGCTGGTGCTGATACCGGTACTGGTGTCGGTGTCGATCCCGCTACTGGCACCGCTGCTGGTGATATCTCTGATGGCACTGCCAATGCCGGACTGGTCGACGGAACCGCTGCAGCGGCAGCACTCCCCGGTTGACCACCAGCAGGCACATTCTCAACCGCCGAACCCTCCGTCTTCTCCGTTTTCACCTCAGTAGCAGACGCCGGCGCATCGACCATCTTTACGTCCCCCTTTCCATCCGTCTTAACCCCCTCTTTCTCCTTGGTATCGACCGGCGTCGACGGCGTAGTCGGCGTCCCCGGCACCTCCCCATTCGCAGCCGCCTCCTTGGCCGCCAGCACAGCAGCAGCAGACTGCCTCTTTTTTCTCGGCGCCTTCACCTCCATCGACACCAAATTCCCCACATGATTCCCCTGAGCATCCGTTAACTCCTGAATTCCCGACCAAAACGTCACCACCGGCCCGTCCAGTTTCCGATTATTCAGCGCAGCAATCTTCCTCATCCGCTCCTCCTCGCGTGACTTCTCAGCCTCCTCCCACCGATTCAAACTCTTCGAATTCCTCTTCTCCACCAGCGCAGCCTCGGCCAGTCTTTCGGCTTGTGTCATAGGCGGCTTCTTCAGCGCCTCCAGCAACTTGGCCTTCTTCTCCATCTTTTCCAGCTGCTTCTTCCTCCGAATCTCGTCCGTAACCATCTTTTGGTGGAGCTGCTGCTTGCTGATCCTCGTAGTCGACCGTTCTGACGCTCGTACCGGCATGTCCGCTGGGGAGGGCAACCAGCTTGCTCTCTCCGACTTCTTTTTTGGTCGGGGCGGGCGTGGTGTGACTGTAGTAGACCTGGGACTCGCCGATTGTGTCGGGGGCTCGATCCGGACCTTCTTTCGAAATTTTGCAGGAATAGCTTCTTGTGTTTTTCGCTTTCTTGAAGCATTCTTCTTCTCCTTTGCCTGGCGCTCCAACTCTTTCTCTCCCTCGAGATCGTCGGCATTGTTCTGTTCGTCTTCATCGTCCGAGGACGAGTCCATCACCACGTCCGAGTCGTTCGCATTCGCGTCGTCGGTGAAGCCTGCATCGTCTTCATCTTCGGCAAATAACAATTCGAGATCGGAGTCTTCGGCGGCGGGCTCTTCGTGGGCGAGCATCGACTTCATTCGGTTTCCGGCTGTAGACCGTTTGGCGCGCGACGTGGCGAGCCATTCCACTGGCTCATCTCCCCTTTTCTTTGCAACTTTGCGATCGCTTCCATTTTCGTCTTCGCTATCGCTGCTGTTTAAACTGTCGATATCGGATAGGTCGTCGGGCGAGGATGGCTTCGCCTTGTTCTCTTCGTCGTTTGTCGCCATCTCTTCGACTTGGAGCTTCGAACAGCTTCAAACTACTGAAACCGCTTCCTTTCGTTGATGTTCTGTTGTGATTATCGTCTATATTCCATCGTTTCAATCCGTAGTATTAAATCATCTGCACTGTCATGTCGTCCATCCCCAGCTGTTGGTAAACGGGGATCAAAAAACAAGTGGAACCGCGTTTTTGGACGGGACGACGTGAGGTGGTCGACAAGGTGCACCAAATATTGACAGGGATCAGTTTTGTTACAATACCGAGAAAACGGGAAGAATTTCTTTGACATCACTTTCCTCGACCCTCCCCCTGCAGGCGGGAACCTTTCAGGCGGGTTTAGCGCTCAATTGCGCCATTCAATGACCACCCCACACTTTCCGATGGACCGCCGTCAATGATCAACGAGCCGGCGGGCGAGATCGGGCCAGCCGGTTTATCTTTTTTATTTCTCTTTTCTTTTCTTCTGTTTTTAGGGTTGTTCTTGTGACGGATCCCCTACTCTCTTTGGCGGCACCTAGTTGTTGTCACTCAGTGTGAGAAGCTACAAAATGTTTCGCAACGGCGCCCGCACCTTCGCTACCAGCGCCCGGCGCATGGCGACGGGCACCGTCTCCGCCCCCGCAACTGCTCACCCCCCCTCCGACTATTTGATCAACATCTCCAAAGCTCAGGGCGTAGCCAAGGGCCTTACTGGCGGTATGCTCTCCCCCCATTCGTGTTTTCTGCGCTTCTTCCGCTTCCTCCCCTTCATATTCCCTCCCCATTATGTTCCCCTCCCCCTCCTCCCTTCATGCCCCTGCTCTTGTACCCTCCTCCCCTCCCCCTTCTGGTCCCTTGTATAGCTAATGTGTGTCTAAAAGCAATCGGCAACACCCCCCTCATCCGCCTGAACACCCTCTCGTCCCAAACCGGCTGCGAAATCTTGGGGAAAGCAGAATTCATGAACCCCGGCGGCTCCGTCAAAGACCGCGCAGCCCTCTACGTAGTCAAAGACGCCGAAGAGCGCGGCCTTCTCCGCCCGGGGGGCACCGTGGTCGAGGGAACAGCCGGCAACACCGGCATCGGCCTCGCCCACGTTTGTCGGTCAAAAGGCTACAAACTAGTCATTTACATGCCCAACACCCAATCACAGGGGAAAATCGACCTCTTGCGTCTCTTGGGGGCGGAAGTCTACCCCGTCCCTGCCGTCGCTTTCGAAAATCCCGAGAATTACAATCATCAAGCTAAAAGACACGCGGAACGGCTAGAAAATGCGGTTTGGACGAACCAGTTCGACAATACAGCAAACCGAAGAGCGCATATCGAGACTACGGGGCCAGAAATCTGGTACCAGACCGAAGGAAAAATCGATGCTTTTACCTGCGCGACGGGGACGGGCGGGACGTTGGCGGGGATTACAAAGTACTTGAAAGACAAGAGCGGGGGAAGGGTACAGAGTTATCTTGCGGACCCGCCGGGGAGTGTGCTGCACTCTTATTTATCTTCGGGGGGAAAACTGGTGGAGAGATCGGGGTCGAGTATTACAGAGGGCATCGGGCAGGGGAGGATTACAGACAATCTGGCGCCGGATGTTGAACTATTGGATGGGTCGCTGCATATTGCGGACGAAAAGAGCATTGAGATGGTGTATAGGTGTTTGGATGAGGAAGGGTTGTACCTCGGGGCGAGTTCCGCGTTGAATGTGGTTGCTGCTAAGGAAGTGGCGGAGAAGCTGGGGAAGGGACATACGGTGGTGACGATCCTGTGTGACGGTGCATATCGGTATGCGGACCGGTTGTTTAGCAAAAAGTGGTTGGAGAGTAAGAATCTGTTGGGGGCGGTGCCGGAGCATTTGAGGAAGTATATTGTGCTGGAATAGGCCTCTGTATATATAGAGGGGCAAAAAAAATCACAAAATGTTTATACAAGTAAATGTTCTTACAAAAACGTACATATCTCCGAAGGGTCCGGAAAGTTTGTTCAGATACCTTTCTAGCCCCTTTTTATATTCGTTTTATTTTCTTCATGCTTCCGCTGCTGGTGCCGGCTGTTGCTCGCCCGCGGCCTTTTTCCTCGCCTGCTCCTCGTGGAACAGCCGCCTTTGCTCTCTTCGCTTTTGTTTTTCCTCCATCTCCTCTCTCTTTGCCTCCTTGGCCTCTTGTTCGGCTCTGACCTCGGCCGCCCGCTTCTTCTTCATCTCCTTGCGATTGAAGATCCAGTTGTACATGACCTCTCCTCTGCCGCCCGCTTTCCGTTCAGGAGACTCCATGGCCGCCCGAAGCTCGCCCTCCACCGCATCGGCGCGGTTCTGCAGCTGCATAGCCAGGCCGGGGTCCACCATCTTCACGGCCAGGTTCAGACCCTGGTAGATCGGGGTTACGTGGTACAGGAAGTTATTCCGGTCCATCAAGAAACGCAGCTTCGATCGGTCGGTATACGCCGCGGAAGGCTCCAGATCCAAAACACCCTTGCCCTCGGGCCAGAGAGCCATGAGCTCCTCAGCGTATCTCTGCACTTGCACAACCGTGTCCTTGTCCTTGAGGTAATAAGCCTTGGCCGCGGCCAGGTGAAGCCGCGCACCCAGCACCAGCGGGTGTCCGTAGAAGGGAAGCTGTAGCCTGAGCCCCTCGTCTCCGAGATGTGCTGGCTCGGCCTCGAGCTCCTCGATGATCTGCTGGATTTGCTGAAGGCTGCGGTTGGTGGTGTACTCGCCGTAACCCGTATTAACGGCGCGGCTCGTCAGCTGGGTGAGAAGCTCCTGGATCTTCTCTGCCGAGTCGAGCTTGAACCCTGTGCGCTTGACGGACTTGATGCAGGTAACGATCACGTCGAGGCGGTGGGCGAGCGCGGCGCGGCGGATCATCTTGGCGTAGAGGACCTCGTCGACCTTGCGGTGGGCGTGCTTCAGACCCTCGAGCAAGCGGGGAAGGTTGTCCCAGTCGCCGGGGGTCTTCATGTTGTTGATGAAATCGCTGATGAGCTGGTAGGCGTGGGGGAGCTTCATCATGTCCTGGTAGTGGAACTTGTGGACGACGCCGTCGATCTCCATGGTGATGGGCTCGTGGGCGAGTTCGCGCTCGTACTTGACGCGATACATTTTTCTCTGCTGCTCCTGGGTGAGGTAGGAGGGGAGGATGATTTTGTTGTAGAGGGTGTCGAGGGTCGATTGGAGTTCGGGGGAGGATGCTTTTCGGAAGGTGACGATCTGGCCGGCTGGTGGTAGCAAGGCATGTCAGTTAAGGGGAGGTCCATTGTGACTTGGTAGGTAGCTAAGATAAGGAAACAAACAATACCTCTTTGCGACGCCGAAACGGAGAATAACCTCCTCTGTACTGTCTCCAGCGTCCTGCCTCCGGCCCGGAGGGCGCTGGAGCTTGTTGTGCCAAACATTCTGTAACACTTCCCCAGCAGACTTCACTTCTGAAGCTCTGCAGTTTTTTCTCTTTTTTTTTTTCCAAACAAAAATAAAGAAAAGGTCTTCCCCAGGGGCAGCAGCAGCAGCAGCAGTGGGGCAGAAGTCGTCTTGGATCTTGAGACGAACCTGTACTCTGCGAACTGCGACTGGAACCTTGCGCTCTCTGCTCACCTCAAGGTGCCATCCAAATGGTGGGGACAAAAAATTTTGTGGAGACAAAACCCATGTCAATAGCGCTTTTTGACCAATCAGACGCGGCAATTGCCGGCTTGACTGCGCTGTTACCGACTTGCTGAACGACGTCCATCGTGAAACTGTTTGGAGGGACCTCGTCGACGACGGCTTTCTGGAGGAGCTTCGGTGATCACTGTCTCTTCCACACAACACAAAAAAAATGAACGTCGCAGCACCACTGGCTAGACGGCCGCTGGGCTGCCTCAAGGCAAGCCTGCGCCAGGTACGGCAGCAACGGGGATTTTTCAGACAAATGGCGAGCGCCGTGTCGACGACGACGGCAGCACCATCAACACCAGCAGCAGAGCCCGCTTTGGATTTTTGTACGTTCTACCTACCCCTTGTCTCTTACGAGTAAACAGAAGACTAATATGAGACAAAGACAAACAAATCGACCGCAAAACCAAAAAACTCCGCACAGCCTTCGCCGTCTACCCGACCGCTCTTGCTGCTGGCTCCCCCGCCGTGCCGACCGCGACCACCGACCCCGTGCCCGCCCTCCACAAAGCCCAGATCGCCAAACTCGATCCCACCGGCGTGCGAACGGCCATGTTCGCCAAGACGAGGGATGCCGCAAAAGTAGGCGACGTGCTCATGGTCACCCACCGTAGGGGTGGTGAGCCCTTTGCTGGAGTATTGCTTTCTATCCGAAGAGCAGGCATCGACTCAGCTATATTACTCAGGAATACCCTCGGGAAAGTGGGAGTGGAGATGTGGTACAAGATCTACAACAGGAACGTGGCGGGAATCGAGATTGTGAAGCGCAGGAAGAAGAGAGCGAGACGTGCGAGACTCACGTATATGCGGCAGCCCAAGCACGATATGGGTTCGGTCGAGGAGCTGGTGTTTGCCTGGAAGAAGAGCAGGCAGGTCTTTTCAACGAGCAAGGGCGGGGCGAAGAAGGCGGCTGCTGCCAAGAGGAAGTAGAGGGGATGTTGAAAAGGGGTGGAATGAGATGGGAGGGAGGAAGGTATTTTGGGAGACCCTCCGTGTATATCAAATCAATGTATGAGGATAAGTTCAAAAATGGGTTTTGGTCTACATTTGCTTTGGCCTGACTGTTTATGCTTCGTGTTCTTAGGAGGTGGAGGGAAAGGAGGTTGGATCCTTGCTGAGAAATGGCAAGTCTCTTCATTACTTGGGAGGCTGCCACGACAGGACGGACTGAGAAGTGGGATTGGGGACGGTTCTTGGTGAACTACAACAGATCATGAAGACCTGTCAGCTGATGGATCGGCTCGTTAGGAAAGCATATGGCAAGTAGGTAGAGGTGCTGCGAGATGAAATGGGGAAGTCGAGCGACGTATTCGGGCATAGGGAGGAAGTGGGTTCTATCGCAGAGTTCCCAATGTTTGCCGAGCGTTTAGAAGCTGGGCTCGTTGCGAGCCGGATACGGGCATTTCTTGCTGCCGACTTGAGGTTCAAGTTGCGAACAGCGAACTGTCGCCATCATGGACGAGCAGCGTAGCCTACCGTTGAGCCATCCATAGGAGCCGCATATAGAGATGAACAGATCAACGCTTATCAAGTACCTGTCCATCTAAATAAAAACACATGAATAAAAAAAACACCAAATATGTGAACAACAGACGAAAATAAAAAACGGCAAAAGCTCACCGGCGCCGCACGAATGTGAGGCCGGCTACGAAAACCCTCGAGGGTTTTGCTTTCGGGGGGAATTGAACCCCAGTCTCTCGGGATTCCCCGGTGGGCTCTCGAGTAACCCCTCCTCCTCAGACCGCTGGGCCATAGGACCAGTGGTTGGCCAGTTGTCTTTGGAGGGGCTGTTGTTGGGAAGGAAGGAAAGGTGGTATATATACCTTGAGAGGGAAGGAGCGGGAATACATGGGATGGAAATGCGTCACTCGGTTCTGGTGCTTCTTCTGTTTCAGTGGGCAACCACACAATTAACAGGTCTGTGGATGGCTCGTGGCTCAGGTAATCATAAGCAATAAGTTGAACGCATGAGATATATTCCCAACCTAGAATCTGGATAGAATCTACCTAAGAACTTAAGCCAAAAACATCAACGCAAACCCATCCAACCTCCATCTCCAACCAAGGCACTACCTATACAACGTCGTAGGAGAAACCTAAAGCGGCCCAGGCAACCCACCAACATCAGGGGGATCCTCGTTCCACCGGCGCCGACTTTCTATCCTCCCCTCCAGACTCCGCCGCAGACCGCACATGGTCGGGTTGACCTCCTTCCCACTCATGACACGCGCCTTAGTCTCCTGAAGCATTTTCTCGTCAAACTTGGCCATCATCCGCTGTGCGCAAAAGTCCATGAGCGCCTTCTTGTTCAGTACTCCCCCCGTTTGCTTCTTTCGCTCTTCCTCGGTCAGCCCCTTGTCAGGCAGAGCACGCTCTGTCCTCTCCATGTCGCGCTTGCACCACGGCACGGCAAGGTCGAAGAAGACATCGGGCATATTGTGATAGTAGACCTTGGGCTTGAGGCTGTGGTAGTACGCCATTGCTGCCTCGAGGGCGTCCTGGCCTGGTGTCTCAGGGTAGCGAGTCTCGACAAGCTTGGCGAGGATTTCGTTGACGGTGTCGGGCGGAAGGGAAGTGCCCTTTCCGGCAAGCCACTCGAGGGAGTAGTCGCGGGTACGAGGGGATTGGCCGGCGAGGGTGTAGAACAGGGGGGGCATGGTTTTTGCGCCCGGCACGGTGGAGGGCGACGAGGAAGTACTTCACCACGGGGATGACGACGTTGTCGGGGATGGGGGTCTTCTCACCATCTGGTTTGCGGCCATTCTCACCATCCAGCTTGGGGAGGCGGTCTTTGAGGAGACCAATAATGAGGGCTTCTTTATGATCTTTGACCCAAAGATTGAGGCGGTCCTCGAGAATGGTCTGAACAAGTCGAACCAGAACTTTATCCGCTGTTTGGTCAGAGTACTTGATGTTGGCGAGAAACTCGGCTTGTGTCAAAGCCAGGCCTTTCCTGACTTTGGCGGAGAGGTAACGGGAGAGGAACGTTTCCGGAGCGTGGTTGATCATCTTCTGAACGACGGCTTGGTAGGTTGGCGAGAAGGCAGTGTTGGTTTTCTCGGCCGCCTCGAAGAATTGCTGGAGAGCATTGTTGTAAAAGATAAAATGTGCCGGGGCGGGCGCTTTGAACCAAAGGCGGGGATGATGCTGCAAAAGCGTCGTTGCTGAAAAATAGGCCGGTTTGTTAGAATCTGTTTGTCTAGGTAGTTATGCAGGACGGACGATCAGGACGGGGAGGTGAGGACTTGCGACCAATATTTAGGTTTCAGATCAATGAGATTGGTCACGGTTTGTGCAAAACTCCCTGGTCTTCCCATATCAACGCTGAGGCTTCTTTTTGGGGGGTAGATCTACCAAGAGTCGGTTTTGCCATCTTGATTTCGTCGTCTGTCGTGCACTGGATAGTTTTGAAAGGAAAGATGAAGGTGTGCTCAAGAGCCAGCAAAAGTCAAGAGCAACGTTTGGGACTTTCTTGTGGAAGAAGAGAGGAGAATTCGATTCTGTCAGTCTGTCTACCGATTTTTTTATTTTATTTTTTTGCCATAACCCTGACTTAAGCTTCGAATCAATCACCTTCAACCGTGTCTGTTAAGCCATCCGATAAGGGCCCATCAGGTGCCAAAGCTGTACCACGCCTTGTGCAAGAGGGATGTTGGATTTCTCTTCTGCTTGCCCTCCTCATCGTGGACTTAGTGCTTGCTACCTTATGGTGTTCATCCAAAATCATCCTTTCATCACCCTCTCCTGATGAGACTCGATTCAGACTTGTCAATAATTTGACTGCACCACTGCACCTGTCAAGGACAATTGCCTGCCAGGAGGCTCTGCCTCAACACCAAGTTCCGCCACCCCACAGTGTTGATTCCGAACCAGAAACCAAACCTGGTGGCTTGCGCTGCAGTCCAGCATCCGGCGACGAGAATAAAGATCCGGAAGAGTGCGGAATCCCACGCGGTAAGTTGACTAGTCGATCCACTCATCGCCGTGATGACCTGGGCTGTGGCATAATTCGAACTCAAAATCATGTTTGGTTTCCGTTGGACATGTCCACCCGTCACTTGTTCACTCATTCCGAATCGGAGGGAGAGGAATAATGTCGGGGGGTACTCGAGATGCTTCCGACATGGTGCGGAGTTGCATATTGAGTGAAAGGACGGTTCGAGCTCATCACTGCCGAGGACTGAAAGGGTCGGGAGCTGCGACTCCTCGCGATGTACGATGGAGAGATGCACCATGCAGTCGAAAGATGCGTTGGAGAATATTCCACTGAGCATGATGAACCGGAAAGGTCGAGGTCAATTTTGCTAAACTGGTGAGTGCTGTCGACAACTGATGCTTTCCAGACAATCCTCTTGAGAACGGTAGTAGCTTGGGAGGATAACATGCTATTCGACGTCCATTAGCCTGCCGAAACATAGCGACGACGACGAAACAAAACGACAACGAAGAAAACCACGATGACGAAGCCGAACCTGTACGTTAGACTCTGCTATGGTGGCAGCCCATATGGTTCCTGGCAACTTGGCAACGTAAGGACGGTATAAAACTTGTAGACATTGTATCTGTATTTCATCCCTCCCTATTCGAGAACTAACATCAACATTCCAATCTCTTCCAACAGGCCTCTGTACAAGGAAACCCACAATGGAAGGGCTATGTCTCAAGCTGGAGCAGGGACATTGCCCTTCCAGTGGATGATTGCTTCCATTTTGTGTACAGTGTCGTCCTCCTTGGCCTGTCCGCCTACCTTAACGCCTTCCTCACCTTCTCTCTTCAGCTCGTTCTTGACTGTCCCGCCTTGCGAATGAGGCACGATGCCAACTCGACGATGAGTTGGGCGATGTCGAAATTCAATCTGTGTTCAAGAAAGAAGGGCTAAAGGCAAATCAAATTACAAATTTGTTGCGAAAATATCTTGCTTGCTTACCTTAAGCTTCCCCAGCATATCTGGTTACCAGAACCACGAAAAGTAACGTAGAAGCCACACAGATAGGCAGAAAGCCAATATGTGACTCGGTGGCTCTCCTCTGTTGTCGACTGTACAGTAAGACGAAAACAGGCATGTTATGCTTACCTAGGATTGTAACATACCTAGGGCGATCATATAGCATGTTAACTCTTAAAAGCCAGCTAACAATACAAACCGATAGAACCTCAGTCGTGACCATAAAGGAGCATTCGGCACCCCTATCAATTTTCACACCACAACCCCCCTAATTCGGATCTCATCCGAACCCGCCGCACCGAGCGAGTCCTTCGAGGCTGAGACATTTTCTTCTTCTTCTATTGTTGCGCGTGGCGGCTGCGAAGTTCCGACATATGAAACATTACGAGGCACGGGTGAGAGTTGTGATCGATCTCCACGAACCAACATCCGAAATCTTGCAACAATGGAAGCACAGCCTCCACCACCACCACCACCGCCAGAAGGGAAAAAGATCCTCGAGCGAAAAAAACAAACAAAAAAGCCTTGTTCAACCACACCTTTAAATCCTGCCGGAAACAAATCTGGTTGGGTAATGCAGAAACATATGTGCCAAGGCAAGGATCATTTGATCGTCTCTGATAATGCCGTGCAACACTGCCCATGACTGGCTATGCTGGCCAAAGTCATACAAGTTATTGCTGGAAATTACTGAATTGGCGCAAAACATCGGATGCATGCTCTCTTCTTTCTGCTGTTGGAGAAAGCATTGAAAGAGGATGAATCTTTACTGGATGGTCCTAGTTGTGGCGTTTCATGGCTTCTGATGCAGCTAATACATATTCGTACACGTGATAAGAATGCCAATACCTAGATTCCATATTATACGAATATCAGACAATCCACAAGGTTGCATATCGGCAGGATGTCTACCTTAAATACCTGTGGTGTAGTCAGTTCTGCTGCTGCACACGTGTAAAGTGCGTAGAAGCAGGAAGAATGGTCTAGATGAATGATCTCATCTTCCAGTGCAGCCGGCAAAACAGAGAGGTTGCGTCGAAACGTTCGGCATCTTATCAGTGACGCCATGATTCTCGTTTGAACCTGGCTGTCATCCGGTTGGCTGGCTGCGACTGTTGCAAAGCTTAACTGCAACCTATTTTTCCTCTCTCTGCCGAATCACATCCCTGTTCCGGGGTTTGTGCATGTCAAAACCAACAGTGACACCAGGGAATTATGTTCAATTGGTTTTCGGAAACAATGATATTCGTACTTCGTACACAACTTATTTTTATATTCTGACACCCCCCTTTGTGTTCCCGCGTGGGAAGCACTCGAGGGATCACGCGAACCAAATCTCCTTTGTGTGAGGAATGCAATCGCTCGGGGAAAGGGGTCATTGCTGGCTGGCTTGTTGGAGATAGGCACCATAGCGCCTTCCACTGGCTTGGTACGGAGTGTCCAAGATGTCCAAGAAGTCCAAGAAGTCCAAGAAGTGCCCAGTGCGTGGCTGTGCAGAGAAACCATCCAGTGATCGACGGTGATGATAAACCAAACAAAAGAAATGCGGGGGGGAAGAGGAGAGTTCCTGAAGGGCTGCATGTGAAGTTACAAGGAAGCGCGAGTTTACACTCGATTTAAATATTCTCGTCCGTGCCGTCCGTCCTGCAGTGATGACGGATCGGGAGAGAGGGCAAAAGAGACGTTGTTTTCTGTGGTTGTCCTCACATTTCCTCCATCGCCCCCACGTGTGCCTTGCCAATCATTGATTTGGTGGGTACTTGCGAACAAGGGTAGGGTTCTGGACCCGCCTCAGAACCTCGCCAGGTTTCGCCCAACACCGGGGCTAAGCGTCTTGGCAACAGTCCCTCGGATCTCACTTGCAGCACCTTTCTGCTTGGCGTATGCTTCGAATAATACTAGCCCAAGTGCGCTGAACAACAGCAGAGAGAAACTCGGAAAGAATGCACCTTTGATGAATTGCGTGCAGATGCACCTCAACCAACCCACCTCGAGACGACTGCAACCACTCTGAATATCCCGTCGCGATACGAGCGTCAATATCAAAAGGGAGAAATAACAGACATCCGACAAAACTCGCCAACCCCCATTTTTCCTTCACCGCCGCGCCCGTCGCTCCTTTTCCTCCGGGCCGTCCGTCGGTTCTGTAACCCGTCTCCGTCAGCAACCAACTGCAGTGGCCAAGGTATTCGTAGAGACGGACTGCAGCGTTTCTCTCGCGACTGTTTCTTTCCGCACCTCACTTGATCAATAAGTCGGGTTGCCAGTCTCACCACTTGTCTTATCGGCCATTGCCAGGTCTCACGTTATCCGCCTCGCACTCTTATTTTTTTCTTCTTTTCTTTTTTTTCAATCAGATACTACCAAGCCGTCATGTCCTTTTCGAGACGTCGCCTTGGTTGATTCCTGCTTTGCAGGAGGCCCTTCTAACACACACTCTTCACGACTTTGACCGTTCTGATACCACACTCCATCAAAACCCGTCTTCTCGCCGTCATACAATTCCTCATTGCTCACTCACGGCAATTCTATTCGCCAGCTTGACTTGCAAATCGGCGCACGTTTCGACACCACCGTTCAGTGGTCCTGTTTGCATCACATATTCCCGTTTACTACTACTACGTCTTTCCTAATTCCCAGTTCATCTACGTTCGATAAGTCAGGGCCTTGCCCGCCATGGAGGCCATGGAGCGTATCAAGGACAAGGTCCTGGGCTGGTTCAAGGGCTTCTTGCCTCACAAGACGCCTCGTCATTTCAATTTCATCAGCAGTCACTGTAAGTCATCACCGACCTGTCTGGTGAACGGGGAGAGCACTAATACCGTTCAGATATCTGGATTGTGTTTTTGAGTCTTTTGGGATCCGTCATCATCTATGGCGCCGGGCAGGGCAAAATCGCCTACATAGATGCTCTCTTTTTCTCTAGTGGTGCCAGCACCCAAGCTGGATTGAACACCGTTGACGTCAACAAACTCAACACCTTTCAGCAATCAATATTATATCTCTGGCCAATGATGGCGAACCCCATCACCATCAACACCTTTGTCGTTTTTCTTCGCCTTTACTGGTTTGAGAAGCGGTTCCAGCACATCGCCCGCGAAGCTCGTCAAAAACGCACCACATTCGCCAAAAGCAGAACGAAAACAAGGGGGCAACAGCAACCCGATCATGATGTCGAAAAGGGGGTCAATGGCAGAAAAATTACAGTTATGCTCAACGGCGCAAGGTCGCGTATCAACAACGACGGGACCTTGCTGGCCGACCACACGCATGCTGATCAAGGCAAAAACGGTCTCGGTCTCCCGCCCGTCGGTCGCACTGTCACCGACGGTCCCGTCATTCCAGTGACCGTGGCGTCGCCTGTCCCCCCGACGCCCGTTTCCGCCGAACCCCGAAGACCCGAAATCAAATTCGCACATACTGTCACCAAGAGTGACGGACTGGGGGAAGGTCCCATTAAGCTGCCACCGCTACGAACCGACGAAGAGCACATTGCTATTCTGGAGCGACAAAGAAAGGGAGATGATGAAGTACTGCGTATTCCAAACCCCAGAGACGTCGAACGCGGTATGGTACCGAAGCGTGTCGAAGCTGGAGACATTGATGACTCCGACTTGCTGTCACCTCGCGCCACCGTATTCAACACGGGCGCGGATGACCAGGGTACTACTGCACAGGGTGCTGAGGGCCGTCCCCAGGCAATTACCATCGAGGAACCTGATAAGCGCAAGTTCCAGGAGTCGGAGTCTGAGGAGCTAGTCGACGATGCCAGGGCCGCCGTGCACACATTCTCGGCGTTTCTGAAGCCACGTATTCCTGTTCGGAATCGAGACCACAAAAAGGACCACAACACCGACAATGAGGCAACCGAGCCTAGCCCGTCACAGATGCACAAACGGCGTCAATCGATGCAAGTGATTCGAGCTGCCTTCTCGAGAGACAAGATGGATGGCACGCCATACCTGAGTTGGGAACCGACCATTGGTCGTAACTCCGCATTCCCAGATCTGACAGAGGAGCAGCGAGAAGAGCTCGGTGGCATCGAGTATAGATCCCTGAAGACGCTTGGCATGATACTGATGCTATACTTGTGGGGATTTTCGCTTCTGGGACTCATAGGCCTGCTACCCTGGATCTGGAAGGTAGACACCTACGGCCAAGTCGTCGACGCTGCGGCCCAAAGCCGGACGTGGTGGGGCTTCTTCACATCGAACTCGGCATTTCTCGACGTCGGCTTCACTTTGACCCCAGATAGCATGAACTCGTTCAACAGAGCGACTTGGCCTCTTTTGCTCATGAGCTTCCTCATCATCGCCGGCAACACCGGGTTTCCCATTTTGCTGCGCTTCATGATTTGGGTGTTATCCCATGTCGTACCGCAAGAAACTGGTCTATACGAAGAGCTAAGATTTCTGCTCGACCACCCTCGTCGTTGCTTCACTCTTCTTTTTCCTTCTGGCGCAACGTGGTGGCTTATGTTGTTCCTGGTCGTGCTGAATGGCCTCGATGTTTTGTTCTTCATTGTTCTCGATGTGAGTTTTCTTCAACGTATTTCAGGCGGAACCTTTGGGAGCTAACACGCCTCAGCTTGGTACTGGACCAGTGGTCGACTTACCCGCCGGCATCAAGGTTCTTAATGGTGTCTTCGAGGCAGCATCGACGAGAACTGCGGGGTTCTCTTGCGTAAACCTCGCCAATCTTCACCCGGCTGTTCAGGTGTCCTACATGGTCATGATGTACATCTCCGTCTTTCCCATCGCCATCTCGGTTCGTAGAACGAACGTGTACGAAGAAAAGTCCCTAGGCATCTACAACAAACATGAGCTTGAGGAAACTCCTCGGCACACCGATTGGGCCTATGTTGGATCTCACGCTCGTCGTCAGCTGTCTTTTGATTTGCCCTTCATTGCGCTTGGTTTCTTCATTTTGGCTATCACGGAGGGCTCTCGGCTTATGGATAAGAACGAGATTCAAAATGGGTTCACCATGTTTGCGGTTCTCTTCGAAATTGTCAGTGCCTACGGAACCGTCGGCATGAGCTTGGGCTATAATGGCGTGAACACGTCACTCTGCGCCGAGTTCACCACCTTTGGAAAACTCATCGTCATCGCCATGATGATCCGAGGCAGACATCGTGGATTGCCCTATGCTCTCGATCGCGCCGTCCTCCTTCCAAGCGAGTCTTTGAATGAGAGGGATTCTGCGGCCGCCGATGCTCCGGACACGAGGCTGGCTAGACAACACTCTCGTGTCTCGGTTGCTACTGGCGGTCCGGGCGCAAGCGGTGCCAGTCTCCGCCGGCACAAGAGCATGAGCAATAGCAACAACTTCTTCACCTCGCTTCTGCATCCAGGTCCGCCGGCCCCTCCTGAGCCGCATATGGTCGAAATTCATAGGAGATCTACCGACCCGGGGTCGGATGACGGCCACGGGCATGCAACCAGGGTCACTTCTAGAAG
This sequence comes from Podospora australis, assembly GCA_033296905.1. NCBI lineage: Eukaryota > Fungi > Ascomycota > Sordariomycetes > Sordariales > Podosporaceae > Podospora > Podospora australis. Next base: position 123,954 of record MU864413.1, on the reverse strand, counting down.
GACTGAACCAGGCCACTCGCGGCGGTCATATACCAATATCTTTTCACCGAGGCCTAGGACGACTCATGGGAACCACGATGACGAGTGACACGTTTTCAGTCACGGTTCATCATAAAGGCTTGGCTAAGCCCCAGCATTTTCGAGACATATACACCACCTTTTTAATGACGGATCTTCGGTTTAGCACAGCACAGCGAAACGGCATTATAGAAATCGTTGCTAAGGGCGGCAAGCGATCTGATTTTATTTTCCTTTCTTCTTCTTCGGCAGCATATATAAGGGGCAAAACCGGGCTGGCGGACTCGGTTGCTGCTCAAACTTTCATGGGAATTTTACCACTTTTCAGAGGGTAAACAAAATATTAGGCAAACGGGACCCCTTTTCAAGGGGCGAAGAATACCAAGCGATGGATCACGGTTACGGGCGTTTTTATGAGGGGAAAAAAAGGGGGGCAAAAGGGCTGAGTTGAGCTCGAGCACACGCTCGCTCGCTCGCTGGGACGGAACATGTATACATGGCATGGCCATCATTGGATGAGGCTACTTTGAAAGCAATGGTGGGCTGGAGGTGTTTTTTCTTCTTGTTCTTTTCTTTGTATGAAGTAATTTTCCTGTTATATGTTGGGATAATTGTAAATAATATGTCGTTTTATGACTCGTAGATAACCTACTTGCATTTGGCTTTTGCAATGTATAATTATGCATCACCGGGCACATGAAGAGAGAGAGAGAGAGAGAGAGAGAGAGGTGAATGCAATACGTTTTCTATTTTCTGAACTAGACCACTGACTCTTACACCCATCTATCCCGTGTCAATCAGAGCTCTATCTATCGTACACTGAGTACCGGTACTAATCAGCAGCGCAAAGCTCACGCTCTCAAAGACAGACGCTCAATCAATCCCTGAACATCAAAAGCAAAGCAAACGAAAAAAAAGTAAAAGGAAATCCCTCGAGGTGGTTGTTGGTATCATTCTGTTATTTGCTTGTCTGCCTTTCCTGTCTCTTTTTTTTTACATTGTAATTCGTGCGCGATGGCGATGTTTTGAATCCCTATCGTATCGTACCCATCCATCCCCGTTGTTATGTTTCCCAGAACGCCAGTTCGCTGCTCATATATACCGCGAAACCCTCTATAGAGTCTCGCCGCCCAAAGCCAAAACAAAATACCACCAATCGGCTCGCATGGAATAAACTATTTCTTCTTCCCCTTGACCTTAGGAGGCGGGCTGCTCTACCTGCCCTTGGCCTTCTCCTTCTCCCTGGCCATCTTCTTGAAAAAGGTACTCTGGTTCTCGCCCTTCTTCTTCTTGAGGCCCTTGTTGGCCGCCTTGTTCTGCTCAATGTACGCCATGTCCTGCCCGCCGCTGAGTTCGCCCAATGTGCCTGCGATACGGCGCACGCCCGTAGTCTTTTTGCGTCCGCGAGCGGGCTTACCGAACAGATCATCCGTCTCGGCATCTTGTTCAATACCCTTTTCATTGTCGACAAGAGTACGTTGCAGTAGCTCGCGACGCTCTTGCGGGGTGGCAAAAGCGAGATCGGGAGTCTCGTTGATGTTGGCCAGCTGGGTGATGACCTTAAAGGCATAGCCCTGATCGACGAGGAAAGCCTGGCGCTTGGACGAGTAGTACATCTCTTGCGTGTCCTTGGACACGAGCGAGTAGAAGAACGCGTTGAAGCCCTCGTCGTTACGGCGCTTGGCTCGGAGGATACGGCCTAAACGCTGAGCTTCTTGACGGCGGGAGCCAAAATGGGACGAGATTTGAATGAGGCAGGTGGCCTCGGGCAGATCCAGAGATGTGTCGCCGATCTTGCTGAGGAAGAGGGTGTTGACGTCGGGGTTGTGCTGAAAGTTCTCGAGGACTTGCAGTCTCTCGCTGTTGTTAGTGCCGCCGTAGATGAAGACCTTTTTGAGTTTGAGGGCGTATTGCCGGAGGGAGTAGAGCTCGTCGGAGAAGACGATGATCTTGTCGCCGCGTGCCTCGTGGTAGTTGATGAGGTACTGGCATGCCTGAAACTTGGTGGGGTTCATGGCATAGAGGGTCCGCTTCATGTGGGAGTTTGCTTTCAGGTACTCGTCGTAGAATTCTGTCGGCATGGGACACCAGACCTCGGCGCACTGCACCTTGGCGATGTGGCCTTGTTGTGATAGCTCCATCCAGTTGGCCTCGTACAGCTTGGGGCCAATCAAAAAGTTCAGGTGCGAGATCTTGTCGTCCTCTCTAAGCAATGTCGCAGTGAGACCAAGTTTCGAATGTGACTTGATCGAAGAAATAACTCTTCTGAAAACCTCGGCCGGGACGACGTGAACCTCGTCAAGAAGCATCAGACCCCATTCTCGGCCCTTTAGGAAATCCATCATCTTCTTGGAGTCGTGCGAGCGCTCGCGACTGTTAGTGACCATGGAGTACGTGGTGACGATGATACCGGTACTTCCGGAGAACTTGCTCTTGCTCTCTGCGGTGAAGACGGCGATATCATCGGGATTGATGTTGGACCATTTCAGGAATTCTTGACGCCACTGATGAACGGACATAGAGCTCGTGCAGAGGACGATCACTCCCTTCTTGATGGTGCAAGCAGCCGTGATACCAACCAGCGTCTTTCCGGCGCCACATGGCAGGACGATGATGCCGCTCTTGGCGCGACCATTACCAAACATCTTGCTCAGACTCTTTTCTTGGTAAGGGCGAATCTGCGTGTTTGGTCGCAGGTCAATCTCCAGGTTGGGATTCATACTGTCGTCTCTGAAGTCATACTCCTCCAGAATCGGGTAGTTCAGATCGAGACATCGTTTCTGGACTAACTCGACATTGGTATCCATGATCTCAAAGGCATGCACAGCTTCCTTGTCGTCATCCTCATCCTCTTCATTCAAAGCGGCAAACACGTCGGCCTCGTTGCCAGCCTCTGGTTGCTCGCCGGGCTTATTGCCGTCTTGCTTCAAGTTGGCCTGGCGCACACCGGCCGCGTTCTGCGTACCTGGAATGACGAGACCGCCCATACTCGGGGCATACGTGGTTGTGAGATCAGCATTCCCTGAATGGACGCGGGCTGCGGCAATGACGGGGTCGCGGAGAAGCATCTGCAAGAGTTCGGTCTCCACGCTCTCTACGAAATATTTGTTATTTTTGAGAACCAGTTTTATCTTGCCGTAACTCTTTGTGCAGTTCTCGATGTACTGGCGAACTCCTTCGGGCAACGGCGTCTTCAAGAAGCGATCCAGCGTGTTTATGATATCCTGAGGCCGCAATCCTACCGACACAGCGGCGTAGAGACTGTGTGTTGTGAGAGCATACTCGTGCAGAAAAGTTGGGCGCGACTTGGGCTCGGCGATGGTGATCAGAAAGTCTGTCGCCTGCTCTGCCAGAGGGCTGAAGCGCTCCAACACAATTGTGCCCTTGTCAGGTTCAATCCATAATGGGCGGTTCTGATGATCTGGCTTGAGGGGATAGTGAGAGAAGTCGCGCCTCTTGAAGAAGGGCGTCGCAGAATCGTAATTCCTGACCTCATGCCCCGCCTGGAAACGCTTGGAGGAGATGTCCCAGCTGTTTACGAACTCATCGGCTTCCTGACCGTACAGCTCCTCGCGCATCTTCTGATCTTCCGAAACGTCTTCATCGAGCTCAATTTCGGTATCCGACATTACAGAGCTATCGAGGCTGCGAGGCGTCGCAGGGCCAGGTGTCGAGAGGGCCGAGGTACGCCCTGCCTTCGTGGCACCCGTCTGCGTCACAGGCGCCTTGCGCTTCGGAGCCATCGTTGCGGATTACCTGTTGATGAATTATTGATTCCTCCGATACTGCGCGCAGCCTAGACTGATTCTGCAATTATCAATCGATGCTACTGCCAATGCGCGTGGCGGTTTCCAGTGAAGCCTTGATTCTGGACGTTGGTGATAAAGAGTCGAAAGGATGAAACTGGGAGAGGGAAGTGACGGAGGGTTAAATGGTCTGGGGATTAATTACTAATGGACAATGGGTTGCCTGGTTTATCGTGCGGTTATCTGCGTAAAGCTTAACCACACTGTGGAAAGCGCCCTACGAGGGTTGAATTTCTAGCGTCCTGCACAGTGTCCAGGCTTTCCATGTTCGACAAACTTATAGCCCCGGCCGGTCTCCGAGGTCACCTGTGCAAAACCAACACTTTTCCATGAAAGAGATATATGCTACGAGTATTCAGTCAAAGTATCATGTGAATTTTCAAGTGTTAACTTTCGCACAAGGAAAAGCTCATCAGATCATTCAGAAGGTTTCTATGCCGAAATTGACTTTTAATATTCTCACTGGTAATTTCTTCATCAATATGTAATTATGACACCTCAATGTGTACTGTACTGTATTTCAAGGCTCCCCCCCCCCCACCACCATGGATTTGCCCCAGCTTTTTGAACCCCACCAAGACCGCCTTGCCCAGCAGCGCCAGCTTCAACCGCCTCCTCAACATTCAACGGACCACCTACCGACCGCCTTGCTCCCCCCCACCTGTAGCAACCGACGATCTCACAACGGCCACACCTAATACCTAATCCTGTACATAGCCTCACCCTCTGACCTTCACCATGTGGTACGTCCCCTCTGCCCCTATGCCCCCCCCTTGTTTCCATGACGGAGTGCTAACAGTCCCAAAGTAAACACATCCTCAACGCCCAGGTCTCCATCCGGTCACCATGTTGTACGTATCCTCTCCCCCCTTCATCCCCCTTTCCCCCTTTCCCCCTTTCCCCCTTTCCCCCTTTCCCCCTTTCCCCCTTTCCCCCCTCCCAGCACTCAAACTAACAGAACCCCAAAGGCCGTAAATGGTTCGACTGCGTCGAATGCCACCAGGAGCGAGAAACCCACCCCCTCCTGCAGTCATTCGAAATGATCTTTGCCTGCAAAAAGTGCAAAAAGTGTTTCCGAAAGGACGTCCAAGAGTTCGAGGAAGCAGACGAGTACTGCCCGCACTGCGACAACCACTTTGTGCTCGACGCTTTGACGCCCAAGGCCGCCATCACGATCGAGGCCGACGATATCCGCAAGGACGCGCGCATGATCAAGGACGACAGGGTGAAGCAGCAGGAGAGCAAGACCATTTTTGATCCGGATTTGGATGCTGATAAGCTTGGTTAAGCACACATCTCATGGGCCAGAGAAAGGGATGGGAACAACCAAAAAGAATGCGCATAAGAAGCGAGTGGAATTATTATTGAATTTACGATACCCCAGGTTGTTGAAAAACAAGGACAACAAAAGTTTGAGAGAGAGAAATTTAAATAACATATAGAACGTCTCAACGGGCTGAAAAACATCGATGCCGTGCATGCCATGATTCGCATTTCGTGATATTATTCTACAGAGACATTTCATTGTGCAGGCATGCTTCTTCGACAGAGAAACACGCTCTATCTCGTGGTGACATCAAATTCCTCCCCCGGCTGCCCCGGACCTCCCGACCCAGAACCATCTTACTGGTCGCCCGAGTCCGTCGCTTGAGACCTGGTGAGTATGGCGGCGCTGCCAGTTCCTGGGGTTCTACCCGTCTTCTTCTTGGCTGCCTCCTCCTGCTTCTCCTGCTCAATGTTCTTGACGTAGTTCTCGATGTCTTCTACCGGCAAGAGTTCAAGGGCCTTGCCGGGCGCCATGATGGCGATCTCGATGTTCTTGGCGCCGGTTTGTACCACTTCCAGGAGCGACTTGATGGCGAGTCTCACTGTTGCTTCCCGGTCCATCTCCTCCTTGTAGTTGCGTTCCAAAAACTCGCGGACGGTCTTGCTGGATCGGCCGATGGCATTGGCTTTCCTTTGGGGGTGTCAACATCCTTCTAGACCAAAGAAAGAAGGGAAAGGATAGGCTTACCATGCAGAGTAGATACCCGAAGGCTCAGTCTGGTAAAGTCGGGGCACCTTGCTGCCCTTGTCGAAGCCCACAATCAACGTGCTGATGCCAAACGGCCGGACACCACCGCTTTGTGTATACCGCTGCTGCACACCGGCGACGTACTTGGTGATGTACTCGATCGTGACGGGGTCCTCGAGGTTGAGGCGGTGCGACTGGGCTTCTAACCGTGCCTTATCAACGAGGATGCGGGCGTCTGCGTTGAGGCCGGCAAAGGCGAGGCATACGTGGGTGTCGATCAGACCGATCTTGGAGGGCGTGATGCGCGTGTCTTGGAGTTTCATGGCGGAGCGCTTCTCGCACCCGAGAACGACGACATCTTGACCTTTCACACCGACTGCGCAGGTTCCGCGCTTCACGGCCTCGCCGGCGTATTCGACTTGGAAGACGTGTCCATCGGGACTGGTGGGAGGAGGAGTTAGAGTGTGAGAGGGAGAGGGATGGGATGGGGTGCGGCTGCGGCTGCGGTGGGAGTTACCTGAAGACTAAGAGTATGTTAGCGATAGCTGCAGGGATGGTGGGGATGGGGTTGGGGGACTGGATGGGAACTTACCGGAGAGAGCTCTATCGTATCCTGATGCCATATTTCCGGTTGTATTTAAATTTGAAGATTGGAAACAGAACTGATTGATCTATTCGAGCTTTCGTCAAAGTCGACTGCGAGAGGTGTGGTGGGGTGCGTCGGTGGTGTTTGGTGGTGATGGTTGTTGGGCCTGGTGAATTGGAGGTTACGGGCAGGCTCCCAGCTGTGACGACGCGGAGCTTGAGGCTGGCAGCGGTCGACAGCTTCCCCCAGCTAGGCTTGGCAGAGCTTCGTGGGGCCCAAGCGTTGAAAGTCAGGAGGGCTGACCATACAAAATCCTGACGGCTGCCATCTTCATGTTTGACAGCCCCCACTTACTTGAGATCAGCTGGCGATGACTCTTGGCCTTTGATACACTGCAATCCGTCTTTAAACTCCGCAAAGCTATTTCGTTTGAATCACCGATGTCGCAACTTTGAAGCTGAGTGAGTGTGTGAAATCAGTCGTGGCCCCCATTGTATTTTAACTCATCATAGAATCAGGTCAGGCAGGGTAGTTTTCTGTTCTTTGGGTTTTCGGTTTTCAGTAAAAGTTCATCAAATTTTTTTTATATTTTTTTTTTATATTTTTTTTTATGCATCTACACAAGATGGCTGCCCGGTATCAGCTTACGCCTGTCCTGAGAAGGCTGGCGAGGTCCACCACCACCGAACTGAGCAGACAACCAGCTCTGAAGCAAACATTTTCTCGCCCCCTACAGCGTCATCTCAGCACTACCAGCCCAAGGCTATTCCGGAAGACGGTGGCTGCATGCAAGGGCGAGTTCACCAGCGAAAAATATACCGATCTTCAGAGAGATGCCCGCTTTGCCCAGGTCACCCCTGAACATGTCTCCTATTTTAAAGAACTGCTGGGCAGCGAGTCTGCCGTAATCGATGGTGTCACAAACGAGGCCGCAGCGGACGATATTGAGCCGTTTAACAGCGATTGGATGAACAAGTATCGCGGTCACTGCAAGTTGGTTCTGAAGCCTGCAGCCACGGAAGAAGTCAGCAAGATCCTGAAATATTGCAACGACAACATGTTGGCTGTTGTGCCTCAGGGTGGCAATACTGGCCTGGTGGGTGGTTCTGTTCCCGTGTTTGATGAGATTGTCATCAACATGAGCCGCATGAACAAGATCATCGAGTTCGACGAGGTTAGCGGTATTTTGGTTGCGGAGGCTGGTTGTATTCTGGAGGTGGCGGATCAGTTCCTCGCTAGCAAGGGCTACATCTTCCCTCTCGACTTGGGAGCAAAGGGCTCATGCCATATTGGAGGAAACTTGGCGACAAACGCTGGCGGTTTGCGTCTGCTGCGGTATGGAAGTCTTCACGGGACTACCCTTGGTATCGAGGCTGTGCTGGCGGATGGAACCGTCGTCGACGACCTCTGCAGGCTTCGTAAGAACAACACGGGATACGACCTGAAGCAGCTGTTCATCGGCGCCGAGGGCACCATCGGCATCATCACCAAGGTCTCCATCCAGTGCCCCCAACGATCGCCGGCGCAGAATGTTGCCCTGTTCGGCATCGAATCCTACGAAAAGGCTCAGCTGGCATTCCGCGAAGCAAAGGGGCAGCTCTCAGAGATTCTCTCTGCTTTTGAGCTTATGGATGAGGGCAGTCAGGAACTTGTTCGCCAGGTCACAGGGAACAAGAGCCCGCTGGAGGAGAAATATCCATTCTACTGCCTTATCGAGACGAGTGGATCCAATGCGGAACACGACGCCGAGAAATTGCAATCATTCTTGGAGGATGTCATGGAGAAGGAGATTGTTGCGGACGGCACGCTTGCTGAGAACGAGACACAGATCCGGTCGTTGTGGTCGTGGCGCGAGGGTATCACAGAGGCGCTGGGTCACCTCGGCGGTGTGTACAAGTACGACGTTTCGATCCCCTTGAAGGAGCTCTATCGGCTGGTAGAAGACATCCGCGCACGTGTGGATGCTGCCGGCCTTCTTGGCGACACTGACGACTTTCCCGTGCGGGCCGTCGTCGGATATGGCCACATGGGCGATGCCAATCTGCACCTCAATGTATCCACGCGGCGGTTTGACGAGCGGGTCGAGAAGCTTCTGGAACCCTTCATCTACGAGTGGATTGAGCAACGTCAGGGTAGCATTAGCGCTGAGCATGGGTTAGGACTCATGAAGAAGAAGTACATCGGGTATAGTCGCAACCCGACTATGGTTGGTCTTATGAAGAACATCAAGACGACGTTCGATCCGGTAGGCTGAAACCCCCAGTACTCCCTTGACGGCTGTCTATAAGCCTTCCAGAAGCTAACAATGCACGCTACTTGTATAGAATGGGATCCTTAACCCATACAAATATCTTTAAGCTACGGGTTGTTGGACTGGCAAAGTTCCCAACTGCAGGTAATAGCGGCATTTGTCAGATTCCACGGCGCTTATGTGTACACTTAAACACATATCCACGGATACCTCCTACCGCTCTTGTACATATTCTGCGAACGTGCTTTGCGAATCTTTTCAGTCCCGAAAATTTTCGGCAATGTGGGATGGGCGAGTCGACAGCATCCTCGGTTCGTAAGAGCTCAGTAAACAGAACCATATGTAATCGGACTTAAGGTTAATTCCCGGAAACCATTCCCTTCGATGCCTGTCTCTATTAGTCAAGACTTGAGGCGATGCAGAACAAGCAGCACGCAGAACGCAACCAAAGGCTCTCAGCAAAAAGTGCACCCTCACTTCATCCGGCCTGACTCAGCGGCATCGTGCATTTAATCTCCTTCCCCAAGGCCTCTCAAAAAGCATCACCAGATAGCTTGTTATACGAATGACAGACAGTCAGCCGAACCGCGCGGGAGCCTTCCTGTTCAGTCCCTCAAGAAATAGCTGCACCGTAAAGAGTCAAGCTTAGCCTTATCAGTAGCAGGTTGAACATAACCTTTCCAGAATCCCCTCTCCCATTGGATCGGTTGCGAAAATTACACATTTGATGGGCCTCTTTCTGTGCCACAAATGCCCCCCTTATCGGGCGATGATCCAATAAATAACCTTCGAACAACATTCTTGAACGCCAACGGCCTCTCTGCGACTAGCTTACCCCTTACCAGCCGCTGCTACCCAAGCCTCCCGCCTTTCCTCCCCCCTGTCGCCGAGGCAGGCCTGCGGAGTTGCTCCCCCATACTGCAGCGAACTTGTGTACCCGCTTTAACCCGTCAGCCCTATGGCAGGGCCATGAGCTTCTCTCGCACTTTGATGTTCCTTCCTTCACAGCTCACCTATAACCCTGGCGGACGCGTGGTGAGCCTTGGCAGCTCGTTCTGCAGAAGTCATCTCGAACGTCACCCCATTCCCAACTAGGATGTATGTTTCGAGCTGGATGTGGCAGTATCCACTGGCAACGCCGCTGCGCAAGTGTGACTTCCACACATGAACAAGGATGAAAGAGCACCCATGGGCATCATATCGGATGTGGGAGAGAGGACGGTTGACGGACGGGAATGCATCAGGGGGGGCGTCTGCACCTGGGTTACCAAGATGCTGTCAACCTCTGAGGCTTCTCCCTTACTAGGCTTCGATGACGTGTCTGTGTTGAGGATGGGCACAAGAGGCATCCAAGACGAGGATTTCGTCCAAACAGAGGACGTAGAGTCCATGGAATCACTGCCCGAGGATTCACCCACCGGACTCTCGTTCGCTCGGGAGCTGCATCGGCGCATCGACCCATCGGTGATGCCAAGATGGACGCGAGGGTTCTATTATTTTCAAGGTCCAACAGAGAGTCCACGGGTAACCCAAGCCGCTTGCCTACTTTGAATATATCTTTCTTGCATCATGTAAGGCAAGCCAGGTTCCCTCCACTGTCGTCGCGGCAATGCCGATCGCTCCCAACAACAACCTGTTTGAACGGCCGCTGTATGGGACTGTTGGATCAAGATATCTCTTTCACACTCCATGCGTTCTAGAGCCAACATCGACTTTGAGACTGACACCACTGCCTGTTGTTGCATGTCCTCGAGTCGGTGCCACCCCTTACTCGTGAGATCGGTTCCGAGATTGTAGAGTACAAATGGGCACGGGGAGAACCCCCTTCAGTCGTCGCTCACCCGCCTCGCACACATCGACGGTTTAGGTTCATAGTTTCTAGAAACAACATAATAGCGCTCAACATGGGTGAGTAAGATTCTTGTTTCCCATACGGACAAATTCCTATTCCCGCGGTCTTGGGCTGGTCCGATCCTTGGCTCCTTGCCACAGAAGGTGATATGTTGCGAGCATCAGACGGCTAACCTTTGATGGACAGTCGGAGTACCGGGAAAGTTCAAGGGCTGCAATAGTGGGTTTTACCCTATCCAGACTGTCGGTATTCTGTCGATTACTGACCCAATCTGTCCACAGCCTGCCGTGTTCGTCGCGTCAAAGTAAGTTTATCTGCAAGGAGCAAGCCAGCAGCAGCAGGGTCGAGTGTCTGTCTGAATTAGGAAGCTGACTCTGGTCTTAGTGCGACAATGAGCGTCCCTTCTGCAGGAAGTGCATCGACAGCGGCCGAGAATGTGCCGGGTACGAGCGAGAAACGGTTTTCATCATCGGAACCATCGAGGATCAAGGCCGCTGCTCATCACATCCACCACGAGTCGTCAAGTCTAAAAGGAACAAGCCATCGTCGTCAAAACCAGCCGAAGACAGTGGTCAGTTCACGGTTACTCCAAGATCGCCGCTTCGACCAGCATGGGATGACTGGATCGCCGTCACCGCAGGCGGTAAGAACTACCGAGTGCAGCTCGCCGGGCTTCACACTGGGCTCGATGCAGTCTCGAAAGTCTCCGCTGGCGAAGGGAGTTCAGATGATGGGAACTGGCCGGTCTACGTTTCTTTTCCGGCCTATGAGACCCCTGATGTTCGACCGTACCCAGGTGGAGGTGATTTCCAGCTGTCGTCACAATGTCTAGTGCACCTCGCTACACCGGATGATGGCCAGGGTGGAAGTGCCACAGATAGCGTCTGCGTGTTTCTCTTTGAGGTATGTCTCCTATCGCTAGCTTTGGCTTGATGCTCAGGGGAACTCGAGGTCACCAATTGAAACGCATTGCACAGCACAATAATTCTGTAATGTACGCAAACCAAGCATGGAACGATCCAGCAGCACAAAACAATTTCATAAGGCAGATGGGCCCGAGTGGCTTCCGCTCTTTCCCGAATCACCATTTCTTCGTCCGCGTCTATCGACCGAGTGCTGTACGTCTCTTCCTTGATCCGTTATTGTCGGGCAGATTTCCCAGAAACACCGTCCTAACTCATCGAAACCAGATCTGCACCGCTCTCCTCAACAGTACTCCCATCTATCTGGCCAGTCCGGAATGGATCAATACGCCGTGGGAACAACACCCAAAATCAAGCTTCGACCGGCTCCTCGACATCATCGTGCTCCTACCCACACTTTTCGCCCGCGCCGATCAGATCCTCACAGAAGAACAGACAACAGCCCGCCGCCTGATGGCCCAAGACCTACTCAACAGCTGCCTCGACCTCGAAATCCAACTCTCGCACTGGTGCGCCTCCGTCATCCCTTCCTCCTCACGAGCCCGCCCAACCTACTGGGTCGTCGATCCTTCCGCCCTCGTCACGCCACCGCAAATGCCCTTCACCGAGGTCTTTGCCTTTGCCGACTTGCAAACATCCCTCGCGCTGATCTACTACTGGACTGCCCTCGTCCTTTTCTACCCCCGGATATGGCGACTTTACTGGGCCATCTTTGAGCCAGTCGTTGATGGAACATACCCGCAGACTGTTCCCGTCCTGCCACCGCGACTCCAGATAGATCCAATGCGGTACAGCGCCAAAGAGATTCGCGAGCTGGCAGCTAATATCTGCCGGAGTTTCGACTACGCCTTGTCAGGATCCGCTCAGCCGGATCTTCTCGTTACACCACTGCACGTGGCACAAAGCTTTTACGGCGATCTAAGTACAGGCATGGGCGGTTGGGACCAAGGAGGTGGCAGTGGTTCCATGATGATGGGAGATGGCAGGCTTGAGCTCATCTGGTGCGAAGGGTTTCACGCACGGCTGGTCAGCAGGGGAAGAGATATTCAGGAGGTGGTCCAAGGTCGGGCTTGGATGGACTACGGCGGTTTCTGAAAATTATCTCGGCATGGACGGAAAAGGCTTTCCAAGCAGGACTTGGTTGCCACGGTTGGATTTCTTTTATTTTTTTTTTTTAGATGGATTCCCGTTTTGCCTTTTCCTTTTCCTGTTCTTACGCTTTCGCTTCTTGGACATATTTACCTCGTCGGGCCTATTTTTCCTGTATAGACTGCAACAATCATGTATGAGAGGTGTATCTTGAAAAGGGCTTTGCATATTTCTGCGCTACGGCTTCTGGTCGAGAGCATCTTGAATTACTCCTTATTCTGTGCTTTCCTTCTGGGATATTGTGTATTCCCCTTCCTAATCCAGCCACTTATACGCACCCTCCTAACCTTTACGGACCCCGAACACGGAAAACCCATGCGGCTCAAGGAGAGTTTTTACACTTCTGCCTTGCGGTCCGTCCCTAGCTTCGTCCGTCCGCGTCCCAGGGCAGCGGTTCCGTCCATACACTACGCCCATCACGGCCGCCGGCAGGCCATGTGCTTTTCGGCCCCCAACTAGCAGCTTTCCTCCTATAACCCTGGGTGAATCGTTGAAAGAAGCACAGAAGAGAGTTTCCGTGCGGCGGAGGGGGAAGCAAAGAAGAAGCTTACACTATGTACGCCGTAACAGGGAGTTTTCTAGACTTTCGGAGTCTTATTCACACAATCCACGTGGTGGTGTTGCAAGCCGGAATTCCATACGGTAATTAAGCGCCATACTTCGTACGCCCCTCGGACTTTTTGGAGGTTTTAACACTTTGGCTTCCATTACCTCGGACTCGGGCCGAAACCTTATACTTACCTGGAGTAACCTCAGTTTAAGCTTTGATTCTAGACATATCCATATACAGCGTACATGCGGCTCTGAAAGCTTGTGCTCTCATGATCACCAGTGTTAGGTTTTGCGTTTTGCTTAACCTACGGTCAAGTTACAAGGTGTGCACCACCGCACTTCCATCACTCTCAACATACATCGCTTCCATCATTTTCGAGAACCACATATATCACGCCTAATACGAAGACGTCAGGATTTGCGAATAACCTCTGTTTTTTTTCCTTGTAGGGCACAAGTTGCGAAACTCGCTCTCAGTGGTCCAATCGTCCGGTGTCAGACACACACACACACACTTCTCCCAGATCCCGAGTACTACCGGCAGCTCTCTTTTCCGCCCCCAGTGCCATCTACTTAGCTATCCAGAATGATCATGGATGCGTACTTACCTTAGGAACCAACCCGTATGGTTGCGATACCCATCTGTGGAAAAGCTGCATGGATGTCTCTCCGTGTACGGACCAAACTCGGCCGAGTTGAACCAACGATGAGGCAGCCATGTGACGGTGTCAAGTAAGGTTTGTGAATGGCTTCACTCCCACCTGACCAATTCTATGCAAGGGAGACGGAATCACACCTCCGATCTTTTGGTCTCCATCGTCGTCGTCAGCGCCGTCGGTCATCGCTTCCATGTCTATTCCACATCGCAGCTACCTTGCCTTTGGAAAGTTCCAACTAACCGGTCTCACGCAGCGCGACATGATGCTTACTGTAGCAGCGATCGTTAGCTCCTAGTCGAAGATGATATGGATACCAAAGCTAGGCAGCAGAATAGCAGAAGCCAACAGACTCATCGCCTACGGATCTCGAAAGAGATACCCCAGGACATGATGCTTGCGAGACTGCTATACTCGTTGATATTGTTTATGGGAGACTCAGAAAAGACTTTACAAATATTCCATCAGAGATCACTCGCTGGGTAGGTACGTGCTTCATCAACACTATCGCACGAGATAGTTTAGAAAGTAAGCGTGCTACCTTGGCGAGGTTTTTCAGGATGATTCACAGGATACTTCACATAAGACCTTACAAGATCTCTTACTACCTTACAAAACGCAATCCGTGAATAAAAACGGAAGGATGGCAGCAAACTATAATTATCTACGGAGGCCCTGGTGGATCTGACTTCTTTTCGTATTGTGGTTATGCTACACCACCACGAATGGAGGAGTTGTGTACATACTGACGGATCGACGATATCGTGAATTTTGATTGCCTGGTGAGGCTGGAGAGTGAGCTGATGGATCGTATCATTGCGGAACGAACTATCAGCAAAAATTATGCACTTGAAGGCCTTAGAGAGACGGATGATGTCAACTGTACAAGCATATGTCCCTTTGAGGGGAGGAAAGAACAAGCAGATTCCGCTCATCATTAGGCAAATACCCTCCGTTTGGCCTGATGAGTCTTCCATCGTTCCATCCTCAAACAATCTGCCATCATTTCTTTCGTTGAATTAGGTATATGTAGCCGCCGCACTCTTCCCAATTCTGCTTTCGTCACCCAATTCTCAACATCTTGGAGCTCTTCGTTTTGAAACTTGCCTTAACCACCTGTCTTCTTGAATCAACCCAGCCGGCTCTGACGCCTCTATACGCACCCATTTCATCAAGATGTTACTTCTTGGAGACTGTTTGCTTCCTGAAGAGATGTCTGGCTGTGCTGGGCGCCTCCCCGAGATCGAGCATGCTCATCAAGCACTGCTGCGGATGCGAGCAACTATACCTAGTATATAGCACTCCTAGACACGCCACATCTCTCACGACTTACATCCCCTCAAACTTTACGCCTTCTCCAACTACTGGTGAAACAGGGTGCCGGATAATTCGACAGGCCAGCAAGCTTGAATTATCCACCTCGGCTTTCCCATCAGTTGAGAGCCGTGGTATGGCTCAACTTAAACCTCTCCATGAACCTTCTCTATCTCCAAAATCTTTGCTAGATATTGACATATCCGATAGTACACACCCTAGAATCCCCCCCTGGGTTCTACGATGAGGATAGCTCTGCCGACCTACCTCTCGCCTATGAGCCCTTCAGGAGACTCCTCAAGATGTTGCCGATACACATACCGTCCAGCCCTCTTTTATACGCATGTGATCCCGTCGTGGGCGTGTGGAAGGTTATGTCGGTAGGCGTTCAGTGGCGTATCGCGCCCAAAGCTCACCCTCAATTCAAAGTCAACTGTATTTTTTTGTGGAAGATAAAAAGCAAGGCAAATGCCCCTCGTTCTCGAAATTCTTCCCTTTCTTTTCTTCCTGTACTCTTCCAAATACCAGACGAAACGCGCTTATACTTTGCAATCCACAACGCTTTCTCTGCGTCCTCACCTTCTCTCACACCCAAAGTCAACACGATTACCATGCCTACATCAGAGGGCATTTGTTCCGCTTGTGGAGCGCTGACAAGTGAGTTTCTGTGGTCAGCGTTTTCCTCTGTCCCTTCTTCCTAACCTTCGTTTTTCGCGCAGATCTCAACTTGTCAGGTGACGGCTCCTGGGTGGTTGTCACCCCGTCGACTGGTGATGATGCTTCCATCGCTGGTGGTGATTCTCCCGTGACTGGCGATGATACTCCCACGACTGACGACTCTCCCGCGACTGGTGATGATACTCCAACGACTGGCGACTCTCCCGCGACTGGTGACGATACCCCCGCAACTACTGATGACTCTCCCATCGCTGGTGATGGCTCTCCCGTGACTGGCGATACTTCCTCCCTTTCCCAGTCTCCCAGCGCCGCTTCTTCGGACAACACCACATCGGTCGGCCCCGAGTTGTACGCGAGAGCTCATCGACTTCTCGCATCATCACGCGGAGGCAACTCGCTTTACCCCGGCGAGATAGGCCCCTCCTTGCTGAGGATGTTTGTGAACCTCAAGTTCCCAACCGCACGCCAAATCGAGCGGATCGACGACTTCATGACGGGACGAGAAGAGCTTCACCGGTTCACCGACCGCACGATCGCCATACGGGACCTCCATCCTCCAAAAGGAGCCTCTTCCATCTGGGACTGGGATAGGAAGCCTTGGATGGAGGGGTGTACGTACCGAGGCAAGTCCCACCATCGTCGTTCCGAGACCGTCGCGATGATCACAAATCTGGATCGGGAAAAGCCCCCGAGTTTCGAAGACCTCGATGGCTACAAATTCGGAAAGTTTGTGGCCCCTCATGATCCCAGGGCGGTGCTCCAGCTCCTCCAAGTTCCGGGAGAAAAGCGCCCATGGCTGCACCCATTCTATTCCATCGCCGCGGCTTTTGATGAGACGCATCTTGATGTACAGGAAATCAGGAGTAGACTCGAGATCCTTAAGCATTGTAAGTATTGCTCGGTTTTCAACCTTGTGCTTTACTGGGCTAACCTTTTGGATGACAGATTGTTCCGGCTACCTTGAAGGCCGTAATGCCAGCGTCTCACGGAGCTGAACGGATGGCCTTTATACTGTCGGAAAAGAGATCGTAATAGGGACTTCGCATCGAGACTTGAATTGGTCTACTTGACGGTTTTCGACCCTATACAGCATAGGTCAGGATCTTGTTAGAGAACAGGTAGCGTACTGAAGAAGAAGGGATCCATACCATGTAAAGCGCGAACACCGCAATCAATATATCTCAGACTTGTCCCGAGTACGAACAATAAAATGAACCCCTCAATATGGTATCATGACATTGAAAATCCACCAAAACAAACCAGCCAGCCAGCCCTAAATGCCAATCGCTATGATATCCCAGACCCCAAAACTCCATGCCTCCCCGTATAACCCTGTGAAAAAAAAAAAAAAAAAAAAAAGAAAAAGCCTTACCAAGACCAGCTGCCATTTCAACTAGCAGCCATCCACCATCTCCTGGTCCTGATCCTTTTCATTCTCATCCCCCTCCGCCCCTCGTACACCCAACATCCCCACAACCCGCTCCAAACCCTCCACCTCGCCCTTGCCCAAACTTCTTCCCTCACCATCCCACTCCCCATCTCTTACCTCGCCATTCTTCCCCAGTTCCAAGCCCCGTACATTCTCGAGATGCTTCCGCGTAGCAGTCTCGACGTACTCTAACCGCTCCCTTCTCCAGCTCTTCTTCCCTCCCTCTTCTTCCTCTTCGTCCTCACTACTATCTCCCCCCCTGCTGCTAGAAGCCAAATCAGGCATGACCTTCCTCAACGACCCCGACAATTTCTGCAGGGATTGTAGTTGTGAAAGTGTGAAGGCAGTGGTGGTAGTAAGCGGCGTCTCGGCGTCTCCAACCGTTAAATCCCCCCGTTCTCTTAAGAATTGAAACGGCGGCTTTTTGTCTTTTCCTTCTGTTGCCGAGGGAGCAGTTTCGTCGAGGGTTTGTTCTTCCTCCTTGATTTGCTGAGAAGGGGAGGGATACCCTACAAGGCGGCGCATCTCGCGGAGTAAAGCCTCGTTGCGCGCTTTTTCCGCCTCGAGCATCCCGTTGAGTTTTTGGGATGCTTGCAGGCGTCTTCGCAGCTTATTTATCCCTTCCACCGTGTCGTTGCCCTCATCCACCCCATCTTGTCCCCCAGCCTGCCCGTTTTGCCCATTATCTCCCCCATTCTGGCCCCCTTGTCCTGCCCCTCCCTCTGCTTGTTGACCCTCCCCATTCTGCCCTGCTATTGCCCCCTCCCCAGTGTTGGCTTTGGAGAAGTCCAGCCCCTCGTAGTGCCGCAACCGAACCCACTCCCCCTCCTCCTCTTTAACCGTCAGAATATATCTCAAAACATAAATCTCAAACTTGTCAAAATTCTTGTCGATAACCGCAAACAGCAGCGTCTCCAGCTGGTGCACCCCGCTCTCCACTTCATTTCTGTGCGCTTCCGCCGCGTTGTATTTTTCGCTCCCATATTTCGGGGGGCGAAACCCCAGTGCGGCTGGCGGTGCATTGAGTAAACCCTGCTCGATAGACGCCAAAGCGCGGTCGGCGAGTTGATTTATTGAGTTGATTATCACGTCTAATAACGCCTTTACCACTTATGTTAGCTATCTAAACATAAACAAGAAGGGGGATTAAAGATGGGAAAATAAAGGAAAACAAAACAGAGGAGGAAACAGAGAAAAATAAGACAGAGGGAGAAATAATAAGAAAGAAAAAAAAAGAGAAAAAAGAACAGAGGGGGAGGAAGAGAAGGAGGAAAAAAACGTACAATAGGGGGGTACCCAAAGTGCTCTGTTAGGAGCTCCGTGTCGGAGCGGGACATCTTGAGGATCGTTTATTGTGTTCAGAACAGGATTGATATGGTCGGAGTGAAAACTGGTCAACTGAGGCGTGGGGAGAAAAAAAAAAGAACGTCGTCAAGGTGGTGGTTATTGTTGTCGCAAAGAAGCAAACGAGAAGCAAACCACAGGAAGTAATGCGACGCGACGCGGGGCAGCTTTACAGACCGCGTTCTGTGTCCCGGATCTTAAGGGTTAGGGTTCTATACTATTTGCTTGAATAGGCCCCTGAACTCGACCTGCTCAAGCCGCCAACCACACAATCAAGAGGTCCCATCATATCAAATCATATCAAATCACCACACTTGAAGACACATCACTTGAGAGCACAGAACTCAATGTAGATTCAAATCAATTACCACCCACCCAAGATCCAAACATGCAAACAAAAGACTAACAAGATAGCAATGCTGAAATATGATTGATGATGCCTATTATATCATTCCCCTTTTGACTCGATACTCCCTTTCCATCCCCCTCGCTTTTGTTGTGGACTTTTTTCTTTTCAAAGCCCATAACTCCCTCCCCAACATAGCGAGGACGACCATGCTACATTTCACGTCCGGACAACACTCCCGGACTCCGCTGCGCCCTCCCATATCCAAAAGAACCAACCGCTTCTTTGACCACCACATTGGCCTCATATATATATATATATATATATATATATATATATATATCATCTTCACCCATCACCATACAACAACCTTCCGCACCTCGACCACGCCGGACTCGACGTTGACGGCTTCCGGGATTTGAGCGAAGAGCAAACAAAAATAAAACATGATACAGTCGAAAACGGGATATTATAAGGAGCGAAGTGTGTTCAGCAAAAAAAGAAGACAAAAGCAGAATAAGAAACAAAAATGCAACAGGTAAAGCACCTCACCCACAAACACAATTACAAACAGATATCCAAAAACGAGATCCCGGCGTCCGTCTCCGCTTCACATCCATGCGGAGAGAGAGAGGCTTAGTTCACAACCTCTTCCTCTACCCAGCCGTTGAGGCCACCCTGGAGACCAAGGCCAAAGCCAGTGCCCATCCCACCATAGCTGGACTGGTACTGGTGTCCACGGCGCTCGCCATCATTGGCCCCGGAGCTACCCTGGAGGCTGTTGGGGCTCGTGCCGCCATTCTCAAAGCCGGGAGCGAGCACTGGAAGGCTCACGGCGCGGTTGTGGGAGGACCGGCCAGGGGCGAGAAGCCCACCAATGGTCGTGGCGCCCGATGTGCTAGAGTTCATGTAACCATTGGAAATGCTGGCTGACTGCTGGTGGCCAGAGATAGGGCCCTGAGGAACCTCCAGGCTGAGGCCAGTGTCGTTGGGGGACGAAACCGCCGTGCCAAACAGAGCAGCTTGGTGGGCAGCCAGCGCTTGATGCTGGTTGTGATGTTGCTGCTGAGCCTGCTGCGAAACATGGGACAAGTACATGGTCAGGGGGTTGGCCTGCTGGTTGAACAAAGCAGCAGCGCTTCCGTTCTGATGGCCGGTGCCCGTGGGAGAGTTGCCGTTGGCGCTCGAGCCGTTTGCCGAGGGCGAAGGGACCTGCTCACGAGGTGACTGCTGAGACTGCTGCATCTGCCGGGGCGGGTTGCCGCAACGATCCTTGCCAAAGTTGACCTTGAACTTCCTGTACTCCTCCTTGCCACGAACAGCCTCGATAGCCTTAATCGCATTCGCAATGTTGGTGAAGTTGACAAACGCACAGCTCTTCTCCCGCAGCGCATTGACGAGCTCGATCTCACCATACTCCGAGAAATCCTGTCTTAACCGTTCCTCGGTCCACGTCTCGTCGAGGTTACCGATATAAACGTTACGCGAAGCACCGCCGCTGACGGCGAGCGCAATGGCGGGAGGAAGAGCACCGGAATGCTTGCCCCAGCCAATCTTGAGACGGCGGTTGTGAATCATAAGGCCCTGCAGGTTGCTCAAGGCGTAGAACGAAGCCGCTGCCGTAGGATCAATAAACGTCACGAAGCAGATGTGCTTGTCGGGAATGTAGCGAATGTGATGCAAAAGACCGCCGCGAACAACGTTGCAAATCTCCTCGATCGTAGTCTCTGGGTGGATGTTGCCGAGGTAGATGGTCCTGTTGCCCAAGTTGGTAATGCCGCCAGCAGTGGTGGCCACAGCGGCAGCAGCAACCGACTGCTGAGCCAGAGCGTTCGAGATAAGATCACGATCGGCACCCGTCAGCATGTGTGCGTAGCCGGGAGCAATGCCGAGATACTGAGCGGCATTTTGCTGCTGTGTCTTGGAAACATAGGCGCACCGATCCTTGCCGTAGTAAACGCGGCGAGGCGACTGCCACTTGGCCTCCTGGGGAAGCTGAGAAACAGCCTTGATCGCATTTGCAATCGACAGGTAATGCACGAAAGCGATGTTCTTCTCGCGAACAACCTTGATTGTGTCGATGCTACCAAACTTGCCAAGATCTTCACGGAGCTCTTCCTCGGTAATGTCCTCGGGCAGGTTGCCGAGATAGACGTTGCGAGAAGCGCCAGACTGCTGAACGGCGAGCGCAACGGACGTGGGAACCTGCGAAGGCTTGCCCCAGCCAATCTTGATGTCCTGGCCCTTGATGCAGAGCTTTTTCAAGATGGCATCAGAGTGGAAATGCGTGGCGGAGCTGGCATCCAGGAACGAGATGAAAGCGCAGTTCTTGTCAGGGAGAAGACGCACGGACTCGATCTGACCGCTGCGCACGTGTCCCAGGATCTCCTCGGCCGAGGTGTCAGGAGGAATGTTACCCAGATACACGGTCCGGCTGGTACCGGTCACAATACCAGGAGTCATCGGCACGGGAGAGTTGGGCTGGACAGGAAGCTGCATACCCGCCATATTGTTGTAAGATGCAGTAGGGGACTGGGGAGAGTAGAACTGAGGAGCTCCATAGGCCGAAGGGGAAACGATCGACTGATACATCTGGGGGGTGATCGTCTGCTGCACCGGGCTCGAGGCGCCATTCTGCTGGTGAAGGTTATGCTGCTGATTCTGCTGGAAACTGTTGACGCTCTGGAAATGGGGGCTCGCAAAGCCAGGAGTTCCGGCCTGGAATGGGCTGCCAAGAAGCAATTGAGACGGAAGGAGAGGAGTGAACTGCATGTCGAACGCAGTACCGGGCGTGGTCAGGTCATTGACACTGTGGTGAGGAGCCTGCTGCTGATGCGAAGCTGGCTGCGTGTTGATGGTCGGGATGTTTCCACGCCGAGGGTGTCTATCCGCAAAGCCAGAGATGTTGGAAGTAAAGGCGCCGTGCGAGAAGCCAGTATCGCTGTTGGAGGGCTTCGAAGCATGGCCAAAACGGCCTTGACCATGGCCGTGGTTGTGACCGCTAGGTCCCGTATGGGAACCAGACATATCCTGCATCCCAAGAAGATGCGGGGGGACAAGGCTGTCCCGCGAGACGTGAGATAGGACCGCCGTTTTGAAGGGTTTAAACGTGCCTGGTGAGAGGCACGGGAACGCAAGGCGCGCTGGAATGCAACGGTTCCCCGGTGGTGTGTATATGAGCCGCCGTTCCGTTGATGATACCGTCCGACGAAGCTACTTTGGAAGCAAGGACCAAAGACGCAAGGAGGAGACGGATGAGGACAACAACGAGATTGAATCGGCCGGTCGGGTTATGGAGTATAGGATGACAACGGCCCGAGGTATATTGTTCGTCGTTACAAGCGCAAAGACGGCCTAGGAACGCGGGAGGTGCGCGGCGGCACAGACCAGATTCCAATCAAAGAAACGCTGGCTATCAATGCAACTTCGCAGTCTTTCAGCGAAAGCCGTCTGCCCGGAGCCAAAGACGAACTGACCGGACAGGGCCCGAAAGCCTAGGGTATGGGTTGATCGAATCGAAGGGCTTCGTCTCGAGGATCGAACAAAGAAAGATGCTTTGGTATTAAAATTCTATCGGTAATCGAGCGAGCGTGTTCTCAAACGAGCGTCGAGAAGGAAGCAAGATTTTTGGCGTCGAGCAAGTGAGGATAGCCGTCGACCGGTGTCAAAAGGGACCAATGAATTATTACCAGTTTTTTTTCTTTCTGCAAGAAAAGAATGAAGGTTATTTTGAAGAGAAGGTAAACAAAAAGGCAAGGTCGGGTAGGTAAAAAGAAGAAAGTCGAGGGGGGGAGACGACACGGCAGCAAGGTTGAATGAGCGAGGGTGCAGCAGTGCGGACGACAGACAGTAATAATAAAAAAACGAGAGCGAGAAAAAAAAGGAGGTGAAGAAAGATTGGGGTTAAGGAGACCAAGACGAGGCAAAGGTGGATTTGGACGTGTGAGCTAGGAAGTTTTAATTGCCCTGCGAAGGGGAGGTCGCGGTTCATTTAGCGCGGTACCTCGACGCCATGTCCCTTTTTCCGTTGTGTGGCCCTCGATGGCTGCAAATCAGAGCCCGTCGTCTCCACAAGAGACTTAGCAGCCGGTACCGCTCCTCGACCTCCCTGCCAATCAGCATGCACCCAGCGTCGCCTATAAGGTAGGGGATTCAATAACGATCCCCCAATCTGCACAATTCTGTCGGTCCAGCACGCATCTCTTCCTGCATGTTGACAGCCAACTACCAATTCTGGTTCCTGAGTGTTCAGGTGTGCGCCAGCGCGTCATGCAAATGTTCCTGGATCTCCCGCTCGTCGGATGTGGGCACAATTGGGTGTTGAACAGCAACACAAAGACTGTTCCTGAAGTTTCGTCCCTATCTTTTTTTTTTTATTTTTTTTTTTCCTCTCTGGGCTGCGGTGTTACCAAGAAGCCCAGTCCTTGGGGCCATCCCTGCCGAAATTCGGGTCCCCTGCGACAGGAGGCTCAGGAGTACCCTGCACATCTCCATTTTGATATCCATAACCTCACGACAGGGGGGTAAGCGGAGCAGTGAGTGTGAAGTGTGCACCGAAATGCACAGTCAGCATGAGAGCAACGAGTGAGCTGTCAGACGCCAGACCTCCGAGTCTCCCAGACTGTAAATATCAACAGAGGAGACGTTTGTTGGAATCCAATCAGGGCTGATTCGGAGGAGAAAACTGCCGACTCTCGATGTGTGAAAATCACACCGATAAATTGGCCTGAGTTTGAGCGTCACATTGTGTGAGTGGGTGGGTGGTGTTACCGACCAAAATCCAGACCTTGCTTTCCGTTGAATTGCCCCTGGCTGGAAATAGACATTGAAAAAGAAAGCAACTGGCAAAAAAAGAGAAAGTCGTCCAATCGTTCCTAGTTGAAATGATATACGTATCCGATTGGATTATAATCCAATGGTTCCTCCATCTGATCTGATCGAAGTGCAAAGCCCACGAAGTACTCTCTAACCATATTTACAATTTAAGGCTCGGGATTCCGTAGATGCATGCCGTACTTTGTTTCCCATCCATTGTCGGCGACAAAGCAGCAGCACGAATAAAAAAGCCGTAGTTCCGAAAGAGGTGTCTCTCTGTCTTACTATTCTTCTTCTTCCATCCGACGATGTCATATCAGACAAAGCACAATGGCAAGATTTGGAACATGTCTGATTAGTGTATTTCCCCAGAGGTCTGGGAGCAGTTACTCGAGGGCCAAGACAACGGACAACGTCCCGATGTCTTGTCCAACTGCTTTTGTTCCTGGTCAATTTATATATTTGCCATTGAACATTGAAATGGGAATCCTTCCCAACAAAGATGTCCATCACCATGGAGTGACAGAAAGCGGTCAAACGTTGCACCACCTTTAAGCTTGCTTGAGGTTTGCGTCCAGTCTTGAGACCCGTTATCAATATCAATCCATGCTGGGCTCGCAATCGGCAAACCAAACCGTCCGTAACAAAACGACGCTATTCGTATACAATCATCAGAAACAGAAACGACTGACCAAAAGTAAAAATAGGGCATTAATCAAAAAGCCTGGAATTTCCCCAGAACGTTTGGTTTAGTTTAGTTTAGTTTTGCTCTTGAAACTGACAGAAACACCACCTATCTATCTAACCGTTACATGCTCCTCCGTGCCGTTAACCCTACCTCTTCGTACTGTGGAAACAGCCTAGACCGACCAGCAATCATGGCACCAGCAGAACCCTTGCTTTTTTTTTTTTTGTTTTTTTTTGTTTTTTTTTGGTATTTCATGCAAAGTTCTGCATATCCAGGGTTTCTTGGTCTAGACTTAGTTCAGAGATAGAACGGAAGGCATCAAAAGCATGTTGAAGGTAAACCGTGAAATCACCTTGTAAGTAGCTGGGTACCGTAATTAGTTGACCTCCGAGGTCAGATATGCTAACAAACCGTTGCCAAAAATGTCAGAATAGCTGCCCCCCATCCATCCATCCGCACGGTGCAAAATAGGGGTCCACTCCACCGAATGGAGACATGCATCGTCCCAGTACGAATACCCATTGACTTGTCTGTCCGTCTCGTCCGAAACTTCCTATGGGAGGCCATAGAATCGAGTTTCTACAAGAGAATGATTGAAATTTATTTGGATGGTATGTTGTCGTGTCCCAAATTGTCCTACTAATATTTCAAAACATCCCATCTTCCAATCCCAAAGTAAAAGCAGATCTGCCTACCCCCCTAATGATCCTCCCCCATCCTTTTTGCCGTGCCGTGTCCATCACCAGAATCCTCCAGGAAAAAACCGAGACGGAGGATCACAAGACAGATCTACGACAGGCATCCTTTTGCTAACCCTTTCCCATGTCCATGTCCATCCCGTAGGATCCAGCCATGATCCAGACAGTCGATTGATGATTACCAAGCAAAGGGAAAGAACTGATCTTTGGACAGGTCTCTTCGTTGTATATGAAAATACCCAGGATGATGATGATGATGATGATGATGATGATGATCTTGAAAAAGAAACAACCCCCTATAACCCCATGCTTCCCTTACTACTTCCATATTTTCCAAGTCCAGACAGACCTCTGCTTTCTATATATTTTCCTTCACACCTCTTCTAAGGCTTGCAACGGCCCATGAAACGGGGGTACATGCAGCATGTACGGACGGAGTGCTGACCCGCCATCCAGGCGAGGAAGCGCTCCAGACCCAACCCGTAGCCGCCGTGGGGAGAAGTACCGTATTTCCTGGCATCAGTATACCAGAAGCTGTTGCAAATTGTTAGCTAGGGTTCAGATCTGGTGTTTTTATTCATGAGGAAACTTACTAAGGCTCGTGAGGAATGTCGTTCTTCTTGTATGCCTCGATGAGCTCGGTGTGATCCCACATGCGCATGCTGCCACCCACAATCTCGCCAACACCGGGCATAAGAACATCGACCGACTCGGTGACGCGGGGGTCGCTGGGATCTTTTTGCATGTAGAACGCCTTGATCTCTGTTGGGAAGTGTGTGAGGAGAATCGGGCGGCCGATTTGATCGGTCATCTTGCGCTCAGCAGCCTCTGCGATATCGTCACCAAAGACATGGAGGTTTCCTTCCTCGTTGAGGATGGGGGGATCCTGCTTGCCGAGCCACTCGATCGCGTCGCCGTACTTCATCCTCATGAACGGCCTGCTAGGCTTCTCGAAACCGGGGTTGAGGAGCTTGATGTAGCCCGCCGCTGTGGGGTTGGCGAGGACCTTGTCTACTACTGAGCAGATGAGCTCCTCGATATGGCTGAGCAGGTCGTCGAATGTGATGAAGTCAAGCTCGCCCTCGATATGGGTGTACTCGGACAAATGTCTCCTTGTCAAGCTCTTCTCGGCACGGAACGACTTCTCGATGCAGTATACGTCACCCATGGACTGGATCGCCGTCTCGAGGTACAGCTGACTTGACTGAGTAAGATATGCCTCCTCGCCGTAGTAGTCGTACTTGAAAAGTGTGCTGCCACCTTCGACCTGAGTCTGTACCATGGCAGGAGGCGAAACCTTGGTGATCTCCATCTCGCGGTAGGTGTCAATAAAGGCCAGCTCGACGTACTGACGGAGCTTCATGACCGCCGAAGCGTTCTCGCCTCTGAGTACGAGATGCCGGGCGTCGAGCATCTGTGCCTCCCAAGCATCCTGGTCCTTGGAAACCTTGTTGGTGATGGCCTCGGCGTCACTTGGGGCAGCGCCAATGACCTTGTAGTAGTCGACGTGGAGTTCGCGGCTGTCGGGGGCGTTGGTGCCGGCGGGAAGCTTCTTCATCTCACCGTACACGACGATGGCGGTCTCTTGGGCGAAAGTGAGGGCATCATAGGTCTTGGTGAGAGGGCCAGCGGCCAGAACGCACTGGAGGAAACCGTAGCCGTCCTTGAGAGTGATGAAGGTAGCATGCTTTTGCACACGGAGACGGTGAATGCGTCCGTAAACCTTGACACGGGCGCCCTTCTTGGCCTCGTCGCCGAGCTCGACAGTCTTGTTGCTAAGCTTGATGCGAGTGGCGGCGGGAAGCGAGGTGTCCTCCTCCAGAACGATCTTCTTGGCGTCCTCGAGGTTCTTGAGGCGCTGCTGGCGCTCCTCCTCCTCTTTCCTGGAGGCATCCTGTTCCTTGGCCAACTTCTTCTTATAAGCGTCGACACGGCCCTGGGCCTTCTTCAGTGCGCTCTTTGCGGGCTCTTCCCATGTTGAGGGACCCTCCTTGGGTGTTACGAGGGTAAGATAGGTAGGGGCGGGCTTGGTCTCGAGGTTCTGAATGAGGGCATGGTAGAGACTCTGGAAGGGCTTCTCCTGAGTTCCTAACGACCTGTTAATCCTCTGCTTGCTTCATCATGAGGGCGCATTGTAGTTTGCTCGGCTCGTACCATCCGCAGACTCATCGTCTTTGCCGGCCGTTGGGTCGATGTAGACCTTGGACACAGTGCGGTCCGCAAGTTCTTGAGGCGCAGCCATATTGAATCACAGCCCTTTCTTTACAACAGAATTTCTAGCGTACGGTCTGCGGGACTCGAGAAGGGATGGTTCAATTGTGGTGGTTGGATGGAGGTAAGGTGGTTGTGAAAGGTTTGGTGGGGTAAAGTGCTTTTGGCGAAGAAGAACAAAAAGTTGGCGGGGCAAGCGTTCAATTGAAAGCGACCGTGTGGCTGCCGCCCAAAAGGACCCTTGAATGACTCACTGTAAAGACGACGGGCGGGCACTCTCACATCTATCAAGGGTCTCTCTATCAGCGCTCTGAAGATAAGAGTGGTTTCACCCAATTCCTCCTTTCCGAGTCAACGGCCCATCAGTAGCACCGCATAACTCATCTGCAACACTGATACAACAGCCGAAGGGGTATTGTCCCTGACTGAGTCAGAAAATTCGAGATTGGGGCACATGAAGCAATCAGTGCCAACGGAAGTGGGCTTTTCTGTGATTTCTAGATTGTGCCTCTGTTGGTCTTATCCAGACATCAAAAGTCGGCTTGCCCTCCTTGAGATTTCTACAACCTGAAGCTCTCGATCAGAATCAAAAAGGATCACCCTGCCGACCGTCCCTTCAACAATTAGATCGTGATCAGCTAATCAACAGTCTGAGCGATTCCCCTTGCATAAACTGAGGGTGCAGTGTAAAGGTCGGTGTCAGATAATCTTTCTCCACTGTTCATCCCAAAGACCGCTATCTCATGATTATCATCTATCGGCGCCGAGATTGCATGTCACCGTCTACCACGAGCTAGCTCATCACACTCATCTTGGAATTCGGGAATAAACATGCCGAGGCGTTACACGGAGCCTCTTCCGAATCCCCTTTTGGACGCCAATCCATCATGGGCTGCATGGCACGACTTCATGGCAAGCATTCGTAGCTCCGAACATCCATTGAGAAAGGGTCATCGGCCATTCTAGAATACCTCGCCAAAAGAGCCACGCAGGATGTTTACCAGTCTCTATCAAAAATTATTTATTCAAGTTTGTCTCGTTTAAACCATGTAACTGCTCAAGTGAACCATCAAGAGAAAGAAGGGGAGAAAAGAGGCAAGCTTGATTCAATTGCGCTCCCGTCACCAAATTGTCCTATCGAAAGTTTCCTGTCCCGAGCGGTTATGAAATGCCCGCGCGAGACAGGGAGACAGAATCCAGAAGGAAGAAATGTGCAAAGGGGCCATGAAACATTCCAAGTGAAAGGCTGTGTGGCTCTGATATCAGAAATGAAGGCTTGGTCCAGCCTTTCCACACTCCTTTCCCAGTCCAACAGTTTCCAAGTCGTCCGTACCAAAGGGTGATATAATTTCTCGAAGGAGAATCGGCACAAACTCGACGTGTGATGAAGACCGGAAAACCTGCCATAGCGTTCCAACTCTGCGCTTCCCACGATGGGGGTTGCTTTGTATCAAGCCCCCTTAAAGCTCAAGTCTTGCGACGCTCTCTTGACAACCTCTCCTCACTTGCCCAAGTTTCTGATGATGGCTGAGACAGACCGTGGTAGTCGCTGTCCCGTTTTCGCTCTTCGTGATAAATCGCTTGCATTTCCGCCGATCGGCGGAGTTTGGTAAACCATAAACAACATACATCCAAAAACCCGCTCACAGGACCTGGCACTTATGACGAGTCTTCTTGGGAGCAGGGGGTTCTAGCGCAGCGACGATAGCCTAAGGAATGGGGGATGCTTGGTTAGTTTTCTCACGAGGAATCCAAAAGGGTAACAAAACCCGACAAGTCTGCTGCGAATAACCTACCTCGTCGAAGACGTCCTTCAGCTTGTACTGTGTAAGTGCACTGCACTCAACGTACTTGACTGCACCGAGTTCTTTTGCCATCTTCTCGCCGTCTGCTTTTGAGACCGGGGACATCTTTTGCTTCGCCAGCTTCGCGACAACCTGGGAGTCATCCCGCAAATCCACCTGGGTGCCGACAATCAAGCAGGGAACGCCGGGACAGTGGTGGTGAACCTCGGGAAACCACTTCTCGCGGACGTTTTCAAAGGAGGCAGGTGATGTGACGCTGAAGCAGACCAGAAAAACGTCCGTCTGTGGGTATGAGAGCGGGCGCAGACGGTCGTAATCTTCTTGTCCAGCGGTATCGAAAAGGCCGAGGGTGTACGGCTCGTCGCCGATCCTGTCATGACGGCATTAGAAGGCGTGTTCAATTTGGGGGGATCTAGATTCAAGAAAATGCCCAAGGAGCTCGGCCGCGGCTGTCGTTATAACCGTGCATGCGGAAGCACAAGGGATGTGGTCTCGAATGCGACACCAGCGAGTCTCTAGCAGTGGAAATCGCCGATCAAGATATAATCGAGGGAATTCAAACGTACATTACTGTGACGGCATAATTGTCGAAGACTGTCGGCACGTATTCCGATGGGAATTTATTGGTTGTGTAACTGATGAGCAGACATGTCTTGCCGACCGCACCGTCGCCGACGACCACGCACCTAGTAAAGGAGACAGCAAACGGTTAGCGATAAGCTTCATTTTCCCAACCAAAACTACAGATGCCTTCATTGAAAGCTGTCGGAGGTGAATCCGAGATAGAACCCGCCCGGAGGTCGGATAGCGAGCCGTGTAAACGGAGTCCGGGCAGACCGTACGATAGGCAGGCGGTAGGCGTCATGGATCTGGCCGGCACGAGGAAGGGTGGTCGCGGCTTATAAGCGCTGCTGCATGGGAATCTAAAGGGCTCACGCACTTGATGGTTCCCAGGACCATTTTCAAAGGGACAAAGCTCCTGGATAGGAAGCTGACTGCTTGATCACAAGGGCTTGTCTCGACCGCCTCAAAAGAAGAAGGCTTGCTTCCAACCTCTTCCCCTTATCGCGCGCTGTAGTCTACCGGCAATTATTCGAAAGTGCGAGGGCGGAGTCGAGTCGGGGGACGGATGCGATGGGGGAAGAATGGGAGTTTCTGAATGGGGGGTTTCGGCGGTGGACAGACGAGAGAAAGACGGCGGCCGGGGTGATGACGAGTTGAAGCGGTCGAGGTTTCGAGGTTAGCGGAGGACTACTGCCCGCCGAGAATGGGGTATTTTTGCTGCACGGACAAAGGAAGAGGTCGGATGAGTTCGATTGGAATACGGTGATGAAGGGGGTAAACGGGTCGTTCGTCCAGCAGTTTGGCAATTATCGCAGCAACAGGGCAATTGTGAAAAAAAAAAAAAAAAAAAAAAGAGACGGGCCTCCGAAGTTACGGTAGGGAGATGGCGGTTTTGTTATGCTTTAGCAGGAGCCTCGATCTGGTAAGATTACGGGGGAGCAGGGTCCTGGCGCTGGCGCTGGCAGAAGATTGGAGGCACGAGCAAGAAAGTGATCAGTGGTCCCGTCGGTTCAACCCCCCCCCCCTTGTTGATAAAGTGGGTGATGGTTCCTTCTTCCTGCCCTGCCCAGTCCTGGGGTCCTACGGTATTGTTTCAATGGAACCCCTTTGTTCTTTGGAGACATTCTTGGTATTCATTCGTACGCAGGTGACTGACAGCCTGGGAATTAATTACTTGCCTACGAAGTACCCGTATCCCGCTTTTCCGCTTGTAAGTGTCTGAATATTCCAGAAGCTCCGGATGAGCATTTTGTTGCATTATACCTTGGGTCATGAGAAACTGAAAGATAGTCTTGAAAATCAACAAGAATAAAGGGTAGTTCAGATGCCAAAACTTTATCATGTGATGTCTTGACAGCTAATATCACTTCAGGAAGCCCCCAGTTTCACACTTATTGAAAGTCGGAAAGTCTGTAATTTACTGTACCTATGAAAGCCTGTGTAGCAACATCCCCGCCCTATCAGAGGCACAGTTCCAACGATTGCAGACGGCTTGCGGCGCTTGCCACCTCACACCTCACAGTATCCCAGGGATTGCATCCAACCTGGATGGAAGCAAGCCAGTGACCGGCGCTTTTCCTGATTCCACCACCCTGTCTATCGCTCACCCTGTGATTGTTGCTGATCGTCCTGGCACGGTTTTCTGTAGTTCGTAAGCGACTGTAAGTCACTCACTAGTCGGGTGGGCGCCTGTCCAATATCGGATCTCTCCCACCGCAATAGGGTGCTTTTTTACCCCATCGAACTTGGGGGAAGATGGGAAAGCTCGCCATCTTGGATATCGAGCCGCAGCCAATTGGATGTCTTATCTGTGGTCAGCGGGCAGGCAACGGAAAGAAAGGCAACCTCTCTTCTTCGGTTTGCTGCTTCGCGTGCAGCCAGCAGGACCGCTTCCTAGGACCGCCTCGCATGAAGATGAGCGGGGCCTTTTTGTGTCCGCCATCCAGAAGCCGTCAACTTGGAACAAACATGGGGGGCAGTGAGATGGATAAGCCCATCTCTCTTGCTATTCTTCTTGCTCTTCTAAAGCCCCGAAAGGATGATCACTGTGGTCGGAGAATGAAGATATTCGACACCCCGAAACCCGTGGCCCGGCACTTGGGGTTACACTGTAACTTACGGATTGTACACAAGGTGGTTACCTTTTCAATGACCGTGGTTTCGTGTCAATCAACCTTGAAAGGTGGAGACGTGGGGTTGAGAAGATCGAGCTCTTTTGTTGGCCGGAGATTTGCAGGTATCATATCGTCATTTCAAAAGTAACCCGAACGAGCAGGTGGCACTTCCTAGACCCGGTGAAGCTTTTCTTCATACGGAGACTGACTGTATGTGAACCACCTGGCCTGCACATGGACATGTTCCATGCATTGCCCAGTTACAAAAAGCAGATGGAAATTGCGTCGAAATACTGATCATTCTTCCAGGTACAGTTCAAAAAGATCATCCATCAAAGAGAACATCTCGCTTCTAGAATCTTTATTTTTAGAAGTCCCCTTCTGGGGAAGAAATGCAGACATCGCATTCGAAACCCACTTTCATCTCTCTTCTGGAAATTGTTTCCGCCCAAACTTTTGTATATTTCCGACGACGTCAAGCGGGGTGTTGGGTCTCTGTAAATACAGCTCTTGGGAGTCTTACAAGTTTTCGTCACATAAGGGACCTCTTCAGTCTTCAGATCTCACAAGAAGAAAAGAAAACATCAACAACCGAGACACACCAGCACCCCACAAACTGCTCTGCCGTCTTCTTCAGCCTCATTCTTCCCATCAAAATATTTTGCCTACTCAACAAGGCTCTTTTTCTTTTTTCAGCTCCTCGAAGTGAATGAGAACGAGCACTTCAGCCACCATGTCATCGACCACTGCCGCCACCACTACCCCTAATACCACCACAGAACTAGCCACCCCAGCAACAACACAAACAACGCAAGAAACAACAACAACGCAAACATCACCAGACGACAAAATCGACACCCTTTTGGCGCGGTATCTTGTCCTACTAGACGAGTACACAACCCTCCGAACGACCCTCAACAACCTGCAAAAAACCCTCTTCCAGAATCTAGCCAGAGCAAACTTTCAAGCGGAGCGCGGCGTCGCTTACTATGCGAAGGATTACTACGATGAGCGTATGCAGGCTTCCCGTAAGCTGAACGTTCTTGTTTCTGAAAAGGATGGACTCTCAATTCCAGAGTTTACGTTGAATAAACCGTTTCAACCACCAGCCGGTGACGATAAGGCGTCTCCCGAAAGAGGGGGTGAAATCGAAAAGCAAACAGCAGAAGGTGCCAAAACAAAAATCCAGGACAGTGACGGTGTAAATGATACGGAAACCAAGGAACCGGAAAATGTGACGGATGAAAAGGACAAGAAGACGAAAAAGAAGGCACCAAACACTGACCCGCTGCGGTGGTTCGGCATCCTGACTCCCTTAGCACTGCGACAGGCCCAGGGAGTGGCGGTTACGGCAGTGGAGGATATCATCCCGCGGCTTGCGAGCGTGAGTCTTGAGATGGCTGAGGTCGAGCTTGAGGTGAGGAGGGCAAGAAAAAAGAGGGCCAAGGCGGAGAAGGAGGAGGAGAAGAAGAAGAAGCGGTTACAGCCACAGGACGAGGACCGGCAGGAATTAGCGGAAAAGATTGGGGGGCTTGATGTAAATGATGAGGATAGGGAGCCGGCTGTTGGTGTTGGGGCATAAGAGTGTGCTGGTCCAAAATGCTCCCAGGTGGATTTAGTCACTGCTGATGGAACACAATTCATGTTGAATATGTTAGGGAGATGGAGCCTTCTTCAGATGAATATATTAGAAGGTATGGCTCGGTAGGCAACTGAGAGTTCTATGTCTAGACCTTCATCAGTTTAGGTATTCAATTTTGCTGAGAGTTTCGAATGTGCTGTGTTTTAGGTTATACATGTGCTGTCTACCTCGAGTTCTGCTTGGGAGGGCCATGCTGTAAACGATGTAGGCTTCGAACCATGATTCCTCTACTGTCTTCTCCCGGCTCGCGAATGAATTTAAAGGCTACAGTTACTGCCGTCTACTTGGTGCGAGTCGATTATTCCCCAGCCAGTTCTGGCGTCGCTGGTACTTGTACAAGTTCGCCCCGGCTCAGCCGGCACTCCTCTTTCCAGTTCTGTGGCGTAAATTTGTCTACTATCTCTTTGAATGCGGCCTGTCTCCACCCAGTTAGCCTTGACCAAAAAAGAGAAGCAGTGTTTGGGTCACTGACCAGTGTACAGAACGACTCGTCACCCTCAAGATGCTTGCCCGGTTTTCTGCACCCAGGTACGGTCACCGGTTCGTCATTGTATCTTAGCCTCACATAGTACCCGTCCATCTTCTTCTGTTCACTTGGGCCCAGATCTTCCGTTCTCCTCCTGCCAATCTCGCCGTTTGATGCTGACGACGAACTGCTGAAGAGGGAAGACCACCAACTTGTTTTGACGGCTGTCTGAGTTACCTTCCCCGCTGGTTCTGGGGCTTTATTGGTATCCCTGAACAACTCAAGCGCGATGTGGCTCGTAAATGGGGGCCATTTATTCGTTTCAAAAGCCCCCAGACTCGCCAGTACTCCTGCGAGCGTGGTATCGTGGCAGCCGTGAAGGGCGAAACGGATACGCTTGCTCTCTTGATCTTTCTCCTTCACCAGGCGGGAGCCGTCCTTGCCACTCCCTTCCACGCTTCCAACCATTCTCATGACGAGATCGCCCATCAGACCACCAATACCCAGCGTTCGGAACTCTTTCGACTCCTTGTAGCCAGCATACCACTCTTCCACGGCGATCTTTTCTATAATCCCCTTTCCCTTGGCATCGTAGAATTCTTTAGGTAACTTAGTAGCGGGGCCGTGGGCAAGAGT
This sequence comes from Podospora australis, assembly GCA_033296905.1. NCBI lineage: Eukaryota > Fungi > Ascomycota > Sordariomycetes > Sordariales > Podosporaceae > Podospora > Podospora australis. The sequence goes on along the minus strand of MU864413.1, from coordinate 89,397 downwards.
GGCGTTGATGGTGTCCATGATACCAGATAACCTGGGCCGTGAGTCGACAGCTACCTTCATGTCGGGCCCCATCCATTTGCCGTAGAGAGAGTTCAGGTACTCCATATCAGGGGTATTGTTCCATCTATCTGCGGCTCTCTGCGCGAAAGCTCTGGACAAAGCAGCGAAGCGTCGGCAGTTACCGTCGTTCGGATACAGCGTCTCATCTGCATGGGCACGAGTGAGGATAATGGGTGATGGGAATTTGCCGTCTGGGCCAGGCTGTCTTGCAGACGGAGGATACAGACCGGAGAATGCCTGGTGAAGTGACTCCATCGCTCTAGGGACGGGAGTAGAGCGGAGGTAGAAGGAATCCGTCGAGGTTATGGTGGGAGGGATGAACTTGAGGCGGTCAACGTAGAGCTGGCGAAGACGATGCCCCAGGTTGTATGTGCTCTGGCGACCGATGTCGGTTAAGGCACCCATCTCGCAGATGTCATCCCTCTGGCCGCTGGGACCGCGGGCGACGATGGGCTCGTCGTTCTCGCCAAAGGTCTCTAGGCGGCGCTTCCATTCCAGCGTGTCTATTGGCTGGTCGCTTGCTGATAGAATAGCGGATTTCATCTGACGAACGGTAGAACAATACGGCCAGAAAGCTGGGAGACCGGTATTTTGGAAGCGGACCGTGACGGGAGTGCGTTCACCATGACGCATCAGGACCTGGACGAGCTGCAGCTCTAGACCGTCGGGATAGAGCTTCTGCAGCTCCTCGTCCGTGTATGGCTTTCGGGGGACGAGAGTGGTCATTGTGAGAATTACAATTCAATTTGAACCAAAGACGGTGTTCAAAGTTTTGTCTGAAATCAGGTCGATTTTTGGATAGTTTACATATCTATTAAGTACGAAGTAAAGTACATCTGGAGGTGCCTTGTATTATTCCATTCGTACTGCTGGACCGAGGAAGCTTGGGGTTGGAATTGGAGACAAGCTAGCTCCCCCTTGTTCCTTCTCAGCCCCCTGTCTCGCAGCTCCAAGCCAAGCCAAGCCCGTCAGTGTGCCAATGTGGGGGAAAAGTGGGCAACTTAGCTGTTCTCCAAGCCGAGCGACACCGCAACCCAATGGCAACGAGGCGAATTTGTATTTCCTGAAAAAAATCCCGAGATCCATTGACGGGAACATGGACGGCATATAGAGACGAACATATTCGGTGAAATCTAGCGAAGAAAACAAAGGCGCGCGACCTCACTAACCAAAACCATGCGTGATCTCGGGAGCGTATGTCTACGATGCGAGCTCAAGCTCCTCGGGGCAGCTCGAGCAAGGACTCCCCGCCTTGCACTGAGATACAGCACCAACGCAGGTGCCGCTGTTGACGACACTCGATCACAACAACAACAACAACAACAACAACAACAACAACAACAACAACAACAACAACAACATGACACCGCACCCCCTCGATCCAGCCACTCGACGAACACGGAGCCGAATTCAGATCGGTTTACAGAAGATGCCGCGCCCGAAATCAGTCGGCCAGCCAGCGTGAGGCGTCCGCTCGCTGCGGCGTCTCGACGTGCTGCCGCCGTAGCCATGTTCAAGTCCATCGTTGGAGCAAACATCGGAGACCCTGTCAGACCTCAAGATCACCGATTCCCCCAGCGCGATGTCCCAGTTCGACCTTCAGCTCCTCCCAAAGACCATCCCGAAACCACAGCATCTCCTGAGGTTGCTGAGACCGCCGAGACCGCTGCGACGCCGCCCGAGATACCTTCGACCTTGGAGGGGACCCACGCTTCTGAGGCTCCACCCATCCTCGAGACCGTGCCAGAACCAGACGTTGCGACACCCAGCGAAAACATGCCGGCACCGGAGATAGCCTCTGGCCCGGAAGTGGTTTCGACCACAAGTTATGCCTCCCAAGAAGCCAAGGCGTCCCCAGACCCAGAGACTGCTGCACTTGCGAAGCAAATTGCAGGCGGGGGTACAAGCATTGAGCTTGTTCAAGGGCTTGCCAAGATAACAAAGATGTTGTCAGAAGACGAAGTACCACTGGCGACAACATTTGCCTTTTTCGAAGAAAGTGTTTATCCCCAGTTGATACGGGCGGGACAGCGTGCGCCTCTTTTCGTAAAAACACAACTACGCGATATTCTACTGGACAGAGTAATTGTTGCAAAGGCCAGCGATTTGGAGACGGCCGAGCTCCCCTCAGTGAGCCGCATTACTGAAGCCGTGGTTCGTCTCAGGGTTTTGGCGCCCGATGCTTGGGGCCGCCTGATGCTGGAATCTCTCCAGTACATCTCTCGGCAGAACACATCTCCGGAATCATATGCTTCGGTTGAGGACTACGAAGCCTCGATAGCCAGACGTAATGATCTGTTTCGGGATCTCTTATGCGCATGGAACGTCTTTACTTCTCAACAAAACAAGAAAAGAACGAGCACACAAGGAGGGACAAGGCCAGACCGAGTACCTCTTCCTCAAGCTTTCTCCTACCTTTTCCCCCGCTACGAGCCGGACCAGCTTGAGCAAGTGGCTTGGGCTGCCTACGCGACGCACAGGATACTCAGCGATGGGCTTAGTCAACCATATCAAGAGGAGGCGGTTCCTTTCTTACAAATGCAAAGACATGTGATCTTCCGGGCGCTGCCTCCTCGCCCTTGGGAAGTTGAAGAAAAGTTCAGACAGTATCCCGACCTTCTTGGCTATCTTCAACATCTTCAGGCCTCGCAAACTCAAGACCAAACTGTAGACCTGGTCACAAATTGGGCCTCAAAAAGGAATTCAATAGCACGTATTCATCGGCAAGTTGGCCGAGCAATCAAGAATGCGAACTTGGCGTCGGCCCAGCAAGCGTGGCAAGACTTTTGGGGTTCCCAGGCTATCCCAGAGCCCAACCGCCTAGAGGATATCAAAAGGTCTGTGGACATGTTGGACTATTTTGTCCTGGCTTATATGAATTTGAAAAGGCCAGATCTTGCCATCGGCGTGTGGAATAGTATGGAGCGAGTCGGCATTCGTCCCACGATCAAGACCTGGAACTCAATGATCGAGGGCTGCGCCAGAGCGCGCAACCCTGATGGGATTCAGCAGGCATGGAAACGGCTCATCACCTCAGGTATTCAGCTTGATACCGGTATTTGGACTGCGCGCATTAACGGCTTTTTCCGCTGCAACGACGCAGATGGCGGTCTTCGCGCCCTCGATGATATGGCCCGAGTATGGAAGGCGCGCGAGAAGCCCGAAAATGCTCTCATCGCGGTGCAGCCCTCGATTGAGGCCGTGAACGCCGCCATCACCGGCCTGCTTCGGATGAACCGCCTGATAGACGCACAGAAAGTCCTCGGCTGGGCTGCCAAACAGAAGATCGATCCAGACATTTACACTTTCAACATCCTTTTACGACCCCTCCTTCGACGCGGCGACAAGACCGCGGCGGACAACCTGTTTGATATGATGGGCCGCCTCGGTGTCAACCCTGATGTAACGACATTTACCGTCATGCTTGAGACTACCCTCGAGCACGTTGGTCACCTGAGTGAAGCTGAGCAGGTGGTCTTCGTGAGGCGTATCCTCTCCGAGATGAGCGAGGCCGGCATCCAAGCTAACATGGTGACTTTTGGCACCATGATTCGCATCCTTCTTCCCCAAGGGGACAGCTCGACCAAGGCAGTGAACGCGGTGTTGGCCCATATCTGGAGCAGCGGACTGGAGCTAAGCCCGGAAATCTATACCATGCTCGCGGACCACTGGTTTTCGCAAGACCCGCCCAGGGCTGCGGCCGTTACTTCACTCATAGAAAGACGACAACTCCACCTCAACAAGTACATGGATCGCGCCTTTTGGGAGCGCGTCATTGTCGGATATTGCCAGGTTGGACAGGCAGAGCGTGCGATGGCCACCTTTGACAGAGTGGTCGCCTCGGGGACAAGCCTCACCATCTCGGCGCTATATGACCTTTTCATGGCGGCCGTCACCGATCTACGTGATGCGGAGGCGGCTTCGAGGATTGTTGCGGCGGCGGCTAATAGTGTGGACGAAGCGAGAAGTAGCAGAAGGGACGATAAAAGACCCTGGCAGCATCGATTTTGGCACCGGGCCGCCGAGTATGGATTTTTGAATCCGTCGTTGCAGGCAAGGGCTGCTCGTGCTGCTATGCATTAGATGTCAAGTTTATGTATGATTCTGCATATGGAGGTAGATATTTAGCGGCATACACCATTGAACAGTATTCTGAGCTCAATTTCCGTACATCTTGGCGTGCAAACCCAGACTTCTGATAAATCGTCATGGCGTCTTCCCTAACACTGGTACATAATGATACAGAGGATTTTTCACGACCGCACAAAAACAAAGAACAGCCTCTCCCAGGAACTGATCCCAGGGTAGACCTAAAATGGGCCTATACTGGTTAGTCTGATGGAACGGTAATTCGATTCATGCTCCTTTGCCACATGGGCAAGAACGTTGACGATTGCACCAAGAAAACCGTTTTTTGCTGACGAATGACCGGGAATTTGATCCCATATACCTGAACCTTCCTTGACCAACCCTGTCAGGGGATCAGAAATTGTGCATGGTGTAGAGACCGGGCTGCTTCCTATCTTGTGGCAACAACACCCTCCAACCTCACATGGAAGAGTTTTGGTTGTCATCCCACTTTGAGCCTATTCTTGTATTTTCAGACCCGAATTTTACAGCATAGAGATTATTCTCACCAACTGAAAACAATACATCAAACTTGGTTATGGTCTAAAGTCAGATCATGGGAGGAACAGATACCCAGAAGAAATTCATCGTCCGTCCAATCACTCGCTTTCACTGGGTGGCGATGATCATGGAGGAACGAGGGGAGCCGTCACCATGGAGGGCGTGATTAGATGCTTCCCCCCCCCCCCCTTCCCGCCCTACATTTTTAATCTTTCTCTCGCCCCGAACAGAGAGTTACCGGGAAGTCACCTGCCAAAAAGACGTTCTCGATGGGAACTGTGAGGCTCGAACTCACGACCTCAGGATTACTCTGGTGTCTAGCCAGATCATATCTGACTATGAGACCTGCGCTCTTCCAACTGAGCCAAGCTCCCTCGTTCTTTCTCTGAGGAATCGTTGAGGGGTGGAGGTCGTGAGTCATGGTGATAAAGGGTGGAAGCATGCAGATCGGGCTGTGATAAGGGTTAAAAGGGGCAATTACAGAGTAAACAGAGTTCAGTTACCACGCGAGACAAACAACCGCAGGCCAAATACGGCAATTACTATATTTGTTTGCTCAACATATGGGTGCATCATTCCAAAAGAAATCTCCTCAAAATAGATTCGCAGCTCATGACCCAGAAAAACAGTCCTCCGACCTGGAATGATGTTTCTCAATTTTATTCAGAAATTAAAAGGATGAAAACCACTGGCAGAAATAGTCTTCCGTAGCTGTGCAATGCGAAACAAACGGTAACGCCGTTACGACAAGCAAAGAGCCCGATAACAGCCTTATCGCCAGCAAAGCCAAGGACTTCCGTCATGCCAAGCTCCTACGTCAACTTTCTCAATGAATTATCATGAGATTCTTCAATTCCACGACCTCCCTCAGCAATTACTTCTTCCAAAACAAGAATATATTGAGTTTCTCTTTTGGACGGCATCAGCATGTCGAATTACAAAGACATCCTCAAAAATGGCTGGCACCCCGAGAAAACCGGCGCAAGCCTCAAAGGTTCAGTGGTATGTACAACCATCCCATCCCTCTCCTTTCCCCCCTCTTAACCCCCTACTAACCCTCCATTATAGAAAAGTCTAGTAGGCCGCGGCGACAGCGTTAGTTTTCCCCCCTCCCCCTTCTTCCAACTCTAACCCCTCCCAGCGCGAAGCCTCCGGCCACGTAGCCCCCCCTCTATCCTCCCTCAAAGACCCAGCATCCTTCGCCCCCCCACCGAAGCGACGCACCGGAACCTTTGGCAGCGGCACCTCCTCTCCCGCCTCGCAAACCGGGCCGACCGCGCCCCCAGCTGCCGAGGAAGCACCAGAAGAACCACCCCGTCCCCCGAAGCCGTGGAGTATCGACAGCACCGGCCTGTCAATTTCCCACCTCCCCCCTCCGCCTGGTCGTAAAGACGGTGCCGCTGGACGACCTGCCCCACCGGACGTCCCTCCTTCGTATGGTACGATCACAAGAAAGGCACCGCCGTCTCTCCCTCCCCGTCTCCCACCGCGATCGGGGTCTTCCTCTCCTGCGACGACCTCGCCGGGATTTGCACCCCCACCCTCCCTCCCGACTCGACCATCCGCTGATAACAACACCCCTGACCTTAATGCAAACTCCGTAAACCGCCTAGGCGCAGCGGGTATCTCCGTCCCGGGGTTGGGAATCGGCCGGTCAGCTTGCACCTCCTCTCCTCCACCGCCTCCGCGCCCTACCCCGACAGCTACAGAGCCACAGTCCACTACAAGCGAGCTACGCTCCCGCTTCTCCCAGCTGCGAACGTCCGTTTTTCCATCATCATCAAAATCACCAGCACCGGCACCGGCACCCCCAGCACCCTCCTCCCCTTCGACATCAGCTGGAGCAGGAGGAGGCACAACCTGGGCCCAGAAACAAGCAGCCATAAAAACCGCCGCCTCCCTCCGCCAGGATCCCAGCAAGGTGTCTTTCTCAGAGATGAAGGACGCCGCCAAAACAGCAAATAACTTTCGGGAACGACACGGGGAGCAAGTAGGCAAGGGACTTCAGACGGCGAACGGACTCTACAGTAAATATGGTGGTGGTGGTGGTGGTGCTGCTTCTGGGGCGGCGGGAGGAAACAGTCCAACAACAGCAACAGCAACGACAGCGACTACAGCTTCTTCCTCGCCAACGAGCACAGCTGCAGCAGGACTAGCGGGTGCATTGGCTAAGAAGAAGCCGCCTCCGCCTCCTCCGCCGAAGAAGAAGCCTGGTTTGATGGGTGCTGCACCTGCAGGCGGCGGTGGGGAGGAGGAGGCGCCGCCGCCGATTCCGATTGCGACGAGACCTACTTTCTGAAGACCTAGTCAGACGAGTGTGTTGTTTATAAAGAATGTTTAATAATGGAAAGAGTTTGCGGAGAGTTCCTGCTGGCAGGGAACATAATAGAAGAGTCATTAGTTCACATTGCACAGCACAGCACATCTGTTTTTTAGTGTGTCAAGAATACCCAAATTTTGGTTTAAAATCTGAATCGTCATTCGTGGGGTATGTAATCGTAAAATCACAAACCTATATAAAAGGTTGATGAAAACTACGATAAAGTGAAGCGAGATGTTATAACCAAAAGCAAGGCATCATATATAAAAAGTGTCTCTTTTTGTTTCCGACTAGTAGCTGTGAAACCCTGTCACACTCAGAATCCCGGGCTCCTTTTTTTGCGGCCTGGAAAATAAATTAGGGTGTGTTGGAGCGGCACTACCAACAACAACATCAACAACAAGTACTGGAAATTACCGAGAAAACACCATTTATATCTTCTCCTTGACGAGACCGTCCTTCCAGAAGATGAAGTAAGGGGTGGTGCCATCGGCCTTGTAGTTGGAGAGGATGACCCTGTATCATTACGTTAATAACTGGAAAGCAAGAAGGAACAAGAGCGGAGGGGAGATAAAACGTACATTCCGTCGGGGTTCATGGACTCGCCAGTGTAGAAATCCCAGTCCTTGAAGGAGCCGGAGACGAGCTTGAAGAAGGCCATGGCCTTGGTCTCGAAGCCCTTGATGTACTCGGGGGACTTGCCCTTCTCGGCCATGGCGGCCTTGACGGCCTTGAGGTAGCCCTTGATGTAGACGGTGAAGGACTTCTTGTCGAAGGAGGTGGACTGGAGACGGCCGTTGTTGACGACGTTGATGACGCGGACGGTCTGGTCCTCGACGCCCTCCTCGGCCTCCTCGGCGGAGGCGTTGGCGCCGGTGTCTTTTTGGGATATATAATTAGCGAGGACTGTTGGGGGTTGTGTTGGAGGGAAAACATACCGACTTGCACGGGGCCCTCGGTGATGTAGGCACCCTCGACAAAGTAGAGGAGGGAGTCGTCCTCGAGCTTCTGTCTCTCCTCGTCGGTGAGGCGGTTGAAGGCCTTGGTGTCCTCGGCGGCGTCGGCGCCCGAGGCGTTGGCGAGCTTCTCAATGCCGTCGGCATTGCAGGGCCTCATGGGGTAGGCATCAGAGGTAAGCTCATCGCCGGTGATGAGATCCTGTATAAAGAGGTGGGGTTTTGAAGATTAGCGAATTGATTTTCTCACAGATCAGATGATTTGGCTTTTCGCGATTCTTGTCGCATCGCATCGCAATCAAGATAGCAGCAATCCTGAAGATAAGAACTTTGACATACCTTGAAAATCAACATTTTGACGGATTTGTGGAAGACACAACAAGGGGGGAGACAAGAAGGAAGTGTGGATTGAGGGCGAAAGGAGAGGAATGCACGCTTGAAGAGGGAAGGAGAGAAACTTGGATTCGAGACGAATTGTTCTCGAGGGGGGGGAAAAAACTTTGAGGGGTAGGCGGGGTATTTTAAACGGCCTCTTGTCTGTTTTTGGCTTTGTTGTTGTTTGCCGCTTTAACCCTGGGCTCTGGGCTGAAAGCTGCTTGTCGCCTTGTGCGTGGGGCAGAGATTCACTTGTTGCCAAGGCCAGTTTTTGTGTAACTTTGAGGTGGGTTGAGAAGTTGTTAATGATTTAGCAGGCCCCGCTTGATATCAGCGATTGATGATGACTTCACTCTGAGCAGTTGCCTTTCCAAGCTGTGAGATCATGCAGATCGAACGTATATTAAGAGTGAATTGGGATTCTGTGAGCCCTGGAAGACTGTCTTCTTGAACTCACCAAACGTAAAATGGTATGGTAGAAGACTCAGTGAACTGACATCGGAAGGCGGTGGAATTTGGCAGAATCCTTGGAGATAATTCAGTAACATAGTTCGTCAGGGTTGAGAAGTGGGTTTGGCTCGCCCTACGTGGAATAAAAGAAACGGTAAAGATTCTAGAACTTCGGTGGGATTGACGGATTTGACAACAAGCTTGCACAGATATCCCGAGAGTTTGGCTTTGCATACCTATGGTTTGCTATCAGAGCTTTCGACTTTGCAATTCTCGATGAAAACTCTGTCTTGCCGGTTCCAGACCGACCCAGCTTCGAAGGATGCATTTCCTGGCTCCTGTCAAACTTATAGAAGTAGGGGATTCCATGTCTTTTGGAAGGCTGCTCTTCTAAGAACCTTGTCAAACATGTGATGGTTCTCTGGGAGTTTTCGTTGTCCCTATCAGCACCGTATAGCTTCTTCCCCCATCACCACTGAGACCAGGTAGCCAGTCCTTGAATTCGATAGCAATCGTGACTTTTGATACGAGTAACCACTCGGCTCTGATTAGATGTCCTGAGCGTCAGCCTCTTGCAGCAACCCTTCCAGATAGTCAGATGCCTGAGGTGTCTTAAGTCCGTTAAAGCGAGGGCCCTCAATTGCAAGGAAACTGTTCCAAGAATTTATACCGAGACGATGCCAATTATTAGCCCAATCTACTTGTGATGAACTTGCTTCAATTTGCCCATGATTTAGCAGTGACTCGTAGCCAAAGCAAAGTCATTTGGTTGCCTGGCTTGGCCGCAAATTTCAGAAGTCTTGACTGCCCGGTGATTGTTGCTGATCGTTTGATCGTTTGATCTGATAAGATATCTTGGCACACCAGCGACAGCTGTTCCCACATTCTGCAAGTGATAATTGTGCGGGATAAGTATGCTGATGTAATGAGCACCTAGACCTGCAAAATGACTCCCATATGCAGCCGTATCTCCTACTTTTGCAACACAGCTTCGTCTTCTGCCCAGGTACCTAGATGTTATCACAACCTCACTGGGCTGAAGCGGCATCGACGAACATCCCGGCTCCGGCTTCCAATGGTCCCTGTCAAGCGCATCTAGCGGGGCATTTCCCTTCACTGCCCAATGACAACGGAGGAGGCAAAAAATAGGAGTTGAATTTCAGGGGAAACGGTGTAAGTGCGAGCACCTGGGGCATCTCCTGTTGATGAACTTGGAAGTTCCTTTGACCGGTGTTTACAGACGGCGAAGCCAAGTTATATGAACTGACAAGCCAAACACCAGTTCAAGCATTGCATCGAATGAGGGTTGACACCAAACTCCCCATCTTGAAATCCCATAGAGAAAAGTGGTGCCATCGGTCACCCGACGGGTTTGGTGCCGGAAATTGACGGTCCAGGGGCCAGTGCAGTGCGAGACGGGACTGACGGGTCCTCGGTGAATATCCACACTGGGATCGATCCCCAGCAGCGTGTGGGCGGCGTGCCTTTTTTTTTCTTCCTTATTACAAACCGCCAGTTCGCCACGCTGCCGGCTTGTCGATCGATGAAAGGTGACTTGCTGCTCGTTGTATGAAAAGCGACCTACATACTTTCCCTAATACTTCCTCTTCGCTCCTTTTTTTCGATACCTCTTTAATCAACAATCTAATTGACCAGAGTCGCCGTTTACCGCCAAAACGGCACCTTGGTCGCAACCATCATGACCACAATGGCGAACGCAACCGTCGCGTCCTCGCTGCCCCCGTTGCCGGCCTACGAGACCCGCCCATATCCCGACGTCCTGCCCTTCATATCCGACTTCTGGCTGTCACTCGTCCTCCCACATATCGCCTACTGGGTGATGTCGGCAATCTTCCACATCATCGACATTTACGATCTGTTCCCCCAGTACCGACTACATACCCCCGAAGAGATTACTCAGCGCAACCTTGCTTCGCGCTACGAAGTCTTTCGCGATGTGATCTTTGAGCAAATACTTCAGGTTGGCATGTCGGCTTTCCTCAGCCTGACGGAGGAGCGCCAGCAGACCGGTATGGAGGACTACGACGTCGCTGTATGGGCAACTCGCATTCGTATCGCACAGCGCGCGCTCCCGACCATTCTCGGCGTGCTCGGCCTTAATGCCGCGACCATCTCGAAGAACATGGCATCAACCTACCCATTACTTGCCGGAGCTCTCGCTGGCGGACACTACCCTTTCCTGACGACGGCACTCGACGGAATGACTGGCACGGCCGTACCGACGTTTGCGACATGGGAAATTCTCCTGGCCAAGGCGATGTACTGGGTTGTCGTTCCGACCTTCCAGATGTGGCTCGCCGTCTGCTTCCTCGATACCTGGCAATACTTCTGGCACCGCGCCATGCACGTGAACAAGTGGATGTACAGTACGTTTGATCTCACCATGCGCTTGGAGTTTCGGCTGCGCGCCCAATTTATGACCTGTATAGCTAACAAACCCCTCCACAGCTAAATGGCACGCCCGCCACCACCGTCTCTACGTCCCCTACGCTTACGGCGCGCTGTACAACCACCCAGTCGAAGGTTTCCTCCTGGATACCGTCGGCGCCGGCCTCGCTTACAAGGCCTCTTTCCTTACCCCGCGCATGGGCATGGCTTTCTTCGTAGGCAGCATGATGAAGACGGTCGACGATCACTGCGGGTATAAGCTGCCCTGGGATCCCCTGCAGCACATCACGAGCAACAACGCCGCGTACCACGACATTCACCACCAGAGCTGGGGCATCAAGACCAACTTCTCGCAACCCTTCTTCACCATCTGGGACAGACTCCTAGGGACTAGGTGGGAAGGCGATGCCCAGCAAAAGTACGAAAGGACGAGGACGGCTGCTTCGCAAAAGAAGGCGGCAGCATCATCATCAACAGCGGCAGCAAAGCCATCACCAGCAGAAATCGCTAAGGCGGAGTGATTTCTGGAAAGGCTACTACTCCTATTACTATGTTATAATAATTCCAAAACAATAACCAGTAGACTCTTCCTTGCTGGTCGGGGTGGTTTACTATTGGAACAACCAATACTTGTGGGCATAATGACGCTTTCTTGGGTTGTTGTAATTTGAAAAGAATGGAAGCAAAGAGAGGAAGAGCATCTGGGGAGGAATGGGTCGCTTGGTTGGCAGTGGTTTTTTGGATGACAACCCTGTGCATTTAATACTCGCTCCTCATCAAACCACAGGCTGTCGAGCTCTCAAGCATCAGGCTGTTGTCTCTTCAGCACCCGGGCAACCGGAGAAATACATAAAAAAACAAGTAATCGACATCAACATCAACTGGGCATCTGGGCAGCGGCGTTTCTCTTTTTTTTTGGCTTGTTTGGCTTTACCTATCATTCTTTGGCCCCTCATGGGTTCACTTTGTTGTTCGGTTTCAAACCCCTTTTGTCATACTGAATGAGAGGAATAGCTTCCAGGAAAGAAGGGAAGGGAAAGGAGGGAAGGAAGTGAAAGTGTAGAAACCACGGGGATGTATGGCGACCTAGGTTGACTGGGTGGGTAGCAATCTGCCTGTGACGACTCGGAGGCTCATGTCATGTGTCTCTGTGTGTATGAAAGGGAAAGAGCAAAGAAAGATTCAAGACTGTTTGCGTGGTTCGGTATGGCAGTCCAAAATGTCAACTTGTTTCGTGAATGTTTATGATTATGCAAGGAACTTCGTCGGTCATCGCAAAGGTTGCAGCCGTTAGGTACCTTGAGGCATGAATGAAAATGACTTCCCACAGCATTTACTCGGCAGGTTTGGTCGGTAGTATACCGACTCATTAGGGGAGGGATGGTCGTCGGCTTTCAGAGAGGGAGAGGGAAGGGGGTACGAAAATGACTTGCTTGATCTCTCTCACCTGACTTCGCTCTGTGCTTACACCTTGGGGTGAAGTAGTAGTAGATGGACTTCGCCTCTAGTCAAATCATGTTTTCCTCTCGGCGCGAACGGCGGTTCAAATCCATGTGGTCAAGTTTCTGGGTGCTAAAACATCAACCCGCCGACTCACCGTCCCTACAGCCAAGTGGTAGCTTAGAGACGAGGAGCCGTTTGGACTAGATGAGGAGGCGTTCGACTAGATGGGATGTCGTGATGGCTCGAACCTGGGGGCGGGACGCGTTTTACTTTTCTCTTGACACCGGGATAGAGAGAGGGATGGGGTTCTAATGGCTAGACTGAGGAGCAGACACCGAAGGTTGAGGATGTAATTAAGTAAGAATAATCCGTTCATGTCTATTGTTGGAAAGGTCAGGGAGGCCCGTTTACCGCTCAACTCCTGCAAAGTCTGACCCGAGAGCTGAACGCATGGACGAACAAACTCCTGAGTGAGCTTACGGAAGAGTTGTTGTTGTTATTGTTGTCGTGTGAGATTCGGGTCCGACGGATGGCTCAGCGGTTTACGTAGTCTCCTGGGATACAAACACCCTTTTTCTTTGACTTTTGATTAGATCGACTTACGAACGGTGCGACGGGCATGTGCGTAGTTCGTCCGACGGTAGGACAGGCGGGTAGATGCAGGACGGACACGAGACCGTCGGGTTTGACCTTGACGGGCTCTTGTCTTGTCCTTGTCTCGAATCCAGACGGTTTATGTGTCTGTCAGCCACCTCTTGTTGAACTCGATCGTGGTCAGGTTCAAACCGTTGCCTTCCTTTTTACCACTCAAATGGTACACAATGAGCTGTCTTCCCTCATGGGATGCAAGGACAGCCCGTGGAGGTGTAGTATGTGGTTTGTGTTGATACTCCTAGGGCATTCCTTGCTTGTGGAAGTTGGCTAGACAATGAACGTTGTATGAAACGCGCAAGCTTGTACACGGGTGTGGTCGTGTCACTGCACAGAGATCCGACAAGAGCTTCGAGAACAGTTCGATGCCCGTTCGCATCCGACCGTGTCACCTTATCCCCTACCGTTCATCGTCATCATCGGATTTGCATTTAAATTGCTGGCTATCAGTGCTGTACTAGTATCACCCTCTTGCTGGCTTATTACTCTCGAAAAAAGAGACCCGTTTCGGACGTAGTGTTAGGGTGTCCCGAAATGTTACACGCCGTAGGTATCGTCAGCATCTTGTTATGCCGTTTGCTTATGGAAGGAAGAGAAGTTCCACTTCCCCGGTACTAGGCTTATTCTCCAAAGGCTCCAGGAGGAAGAGGCGTGGTTTATTTTGGCAGATTGCAGTACTCTCTCAACTCGAGGCTTGTTAAGATGACGATAGAAAAAGAGGCTGTTGGTTTGCTGCCTTGTTGTCATGAATCCATCGTCCCATGAATGACGGGGAAATCTGGAACAGGGGCCATCTAGAGCAACTTGGGGGCGCCGCGACAGAACCGTTTGCTTGTCACACAAGTGCGCTGGCCGTCTGAAGCTACCTAGTTGACCCTAAGATCCCTTGGACGACAATTCATCGAAGAAAAGAGGTAGCCAATTGGGCCCAGATCGGAGGCCACCGTATGGCTGAAGTGTTTGCTTTCACTTTGAGAATCCATTGAGATGGCCAAGATGGAAAAAGGGTCCTGGACTCGAAACAAGATGGCATTGAGATCGATAACAGATCAATGGCCATTGTCCAATCATGTCGGCCGTGCCAATTAGTGGAGTGCCCTGTCTCGAGTGGCTGGAGACGAGTTGATTGGCCTGTGCTTGTTTGTCGTCGATTTCGACCCACTTGGGCAGCTTTTCCAGGTTCCTCCTCCAATGCACGCCCAATGTCCTCACCATCCCATCCCCTTCCCGTTGCTCCGCCCAGTTTCTGGTGCGAAAGTGCAACAATTCCCCTGTCATCAAGGCTGATGCGGTTGTCCCGGCATTTCCCCCAGAAGCAACGAAACGACGACGACGAGAACGATGACAACGTGTCACAGAAGCAACGAATCTTCGCCGGGGAATCCACGCACTTCAAGCTGCAGCTGAGACACCACCGAAGTACCGAACTCTGCAGGGCATTATTAGGTAGTTACTGCTTACTTCGTACCTATCTTTCCAATCGTGCCAAAAACAAGCCAATATATGCGGCTGGCAATCTGGGCTGACCCGTTCCGGTAGTGCAATGTCACCAACGAAAAGCTGAAAGCGATTGAGCAGCCAACCCCCTCTTTGCCCGATTCAGGCTCTGTTCAGTCCGTCACCAGGCTTGACGTTGAGTTCGCCCTGCCAGCTCTCGTTGTTGAACTGCTTTGTATGGACGTGTTATCGAGTCTCGTCTTTCAGGAACAGAAACCCCAGGAAACCGTCGCAAGTCAAAAAAAGAAGCACAAACGGGTAGTGATGCAACCATCCGCTAGATCGACTGCATCCCCGATCCAATTGACCATGCACACGGCCCACATGGTCTGCCAGGGCACCCCCGGCGTAGCCCTGGCGAGATTAGCGGTGCATGAGAGCAGCACCAATCCCGAAGCACCATGTTGTGTAAGCCGCCCTCGAATTGTCTCTCCAGCTCTTCTAGCCAGTGACCAACAAAGAAGAGCTGGTGAGAAACCGGGAAGGGGGGACGACTGATGAGGAGGAGGTGAGGTCCACTGTTGACTTGGATGAGGTCTTTTCTTCTTGTTTTAAATATACCCATGTTTCGTTCTCCTCTCCCCCGGGTCCCCCCCCCCATTATTGCGGCTTTGCTCCTCCCCATCCACAGTTCTCCACGCCTTGTCGCAGCACCGCAATTCGTTTTGGGAGGGAAAACCAGATCGCGACATGCAGTAGCCTCCAGCAGCATCACCACCTATTGACATCTCACTGCAACCTCACAGGGTCCCATCGCTTGACGGCACAGTCTGACGGCACGACCGCTTGCCGGCAGCTCGAGTCCTGAACACTGTGGGAATCGACCTTTTTTGAGACGAAACACTGACCCTCATCGCCTACCGCTTGCTTGCTTGCGTGGTTAAGCGCTGTCCATCCAAACCCTGGCGGCCCGGCTACCACAGCTCACCATCACGGCGCTTCCGGTTACTTCATCGCCCGCCCCCATTGGCTACGCGCCGCATCCTTCACTTCGCTCTGCGTCTAATTACAACCAAAAATTGTCTTATTGCCTGGACAATTGTTTCTTTCGCACTGGTCGTCTAAGACGCTGGTACGGCAAAGACTCTGGCACCTAATAAAACAAAGCTGCAGCTGTCCTTGACACCTCACCTCCTCTCCACTTATAAGACAGCTCCGTAGCACCCACCCACCCACCCACTCACGAGAGAGGAGAGTATTAAGACAAAGAGGAAGAACCCGCTTGTGTCCTAACACAGCGTTCCACACATATCCCTTTCCTCATATACTTCGGCATGGATCCGACAACCACGCTCTTTACATTTATGTTGTGAGTTCTTCTCGTGACATTTAGTTATACTCTGTCTCTCTCTCTCTCTGCTCTCTAGATCTTTGGCTTTTCTCTCCTTCACACACACTCTCTTTCTGTGGCTCAGTCTGGTCCTGAGTTCCTCTATATACAACACTCTTTTTATTGTCAGATCCAAAAAAACGCTAGTCTCTGCTTTTCAGCTATCTGTATGTACACATATGTTTGATGATATTCATCATGTTGGGTTGGCACGATTCGCTCAGCCTGGTCCTTTCATCTCATGTTGCTTTCATCTCACAACGGCTACTTATGGGATTTGACTAACATGACCCACTTAGACAAACAAACCCTTCAGTTCAAGCAGTACACCTTGTTGGTTCTTGGGATAATTTCAGCAAAGCATACACCATGGAACGCGATAGCCGACGGGACCGTGGCCAATGGCGCGGGTGCCACACTTTTGAGAACATCATCTGCGACGGTGATGCGGAGACAGTACCAAAAAGAACTGGTGGTCTCAAGATGGGCTCAACATATTACTACTATGTAAGTCTCATCTCATGCACACATTCATGAGTTTCATCCCCTAACCAATGCGTCCAGTATGAACTCGATGGGTCCGCCGAGATTCATGATCCCTCTCTACCATCAACCACCGCCTGCCCGTACCTTCCCGGCCAGGCCGTCAACACTCTTTGGATCCCCGTCGAGCAGTCTCTCCGAAAGCGAAGTGCCTCGATGAACTCCCTGTGCCAGGATGACTTCAAGACGATGGACCCTGCATCCAAGTTTATCACTCCCAAGCCGGCTCAACCACCAGTGCCATCAAGGAGGTTAGGAACAGCACCACAGCAACACAAGCGATCCGCTCGGTCACTATCTCCCGCGTCTGGATGGTCTTCGTTTTCGCCAAGGAAGCTCTTCAGCCGCAAGACAAGCTCGAACTCCCTCAAGGATGTCCAGGCACAATCGGCGGACGACGAAAGGATGCACGAAAGGATGACCACCAGGTCAGAAGGAAGCCGGTCTCGGGATATCTCTCCAGAATCTTTGCGCCGGTTCCTAATCGATGACACCCCCTTGGAGGAGAAGGTGGAGCAGGAGCCCGCTCCCATCATCAGCATCCCCGAGGATATCGTGGAGGAAAACGAGGACGATGATAACTTTGCCACCTCGGCCGTCTCCGAGACAATGCAGTTCACTGGTCTGTCCCCGCCGCCTCAGCGATCTCCTTCGCCTCCAGTTGTGCTCCCCATGAGCAAGTTCAACCTGCCGGCTTCTGTCACTGCTCCCCGCTCCAAGCGCGCTGCTCTCCCAGTCATGCCACGCATTCAGGCGCCAGTCTCTGTACCCAAGGTCGTGGCCGCTTCCCCCAAGTCAGCAGAGGACTCCGACTCCACCCCTCCAGCATTCTACTTCTCCGAGGACGACGACGATGAGGAGGAGGAAGTCTTCTCAGCAAAGGATGAGCAGCCCATCGCTCCCTTTGCGGCTAAGAACCTGTCGACGTACAGCCTCCCCCAGAGCATCTCGGACAGGACGATCAAGTCAGCTACTGGAAACATGTTTCTCGACGCGCCCATCCCTGACTCTGACCTCGGTGACTTGGTTAGTGAACTGGGGTGGATGGCCGATTTCATCCGTGGAAAGTATGATGCTTAAAACTTTTTCAATCACAACAACACATAAAATATACACAAACAGGAATATAAACGGCGATTTATATGGGACATAATATGGGCGGTATAGCTAGCGTTTGACTTTTTTTTGGTTATTTCTTACGCCTCTCGGAACTATAACTATAGAAGCGAGAAAGCAAATCGTGGGACTATTTAGAGTTTTCATACTCTTTTTTTGCATGGCGGGCCGGCTTATTATTTTGGATGGATGGAAAAAGTAATCTTTTCTTTTCTTTGGTATATATACCCCCCTTTTTGGTGTTTTGGTTTTTGGGAACTGGGTGGACTCGAATACTTGGGTATACTGGGGAGTCAGGTGGGAGTTAGGGAAGGGGCAGGGGATGATGATGGACAAGAACCAAGAACTATTATGTTTACATGAGAGATGGCTGGATGGGATGGGTGTTTGGGGGGAAACGTGGGCGGTGTTTAATGTAGATGAAATGGGGATTGACTCTCTCACACTGCTTCTCTCGCATGTTACCTTCCAACCGAAACACGCCTTTACTGTGACTGGATTACACCTGCTCTGCGCCCCGTACACCACCACACCCAGCCTTATTGTGCTTTGAGCGTTCGGTGTCAATTCATCCCTCAACCGACCGACGTTATGTCATGTCAAGATCACCGCGAACTGCATTGCATCAGATAAATAAAAGTTTGTATTAAGATCTCCCTCCGTTACCAGATTTTTTTTTTTTTTGAATGAATGACTTTATCTGGGATAAAGTTGCGGTGTTACCACGGTTATTTACTTCATGGACGGGATGGCGGGCTGTGTGTGTGTGTGTGTGTGTGGGTGGGTGGGTGGGTGTGGAAATAATGGTTGGTCCCTGCATATGCGTGTTGCGAACCAAAGATGGATGGATGGGTGCGTGCATGAAGATGTGTGGCGGTTAAATGGGCATCGTAATGCGGGTTAATCCTTTCACTGTCTCCTTGTTTGCATATCGGTTCCGAGAAACAAGACGAGAGAGAAAACGGGGGGCATATGTTTGTTTGATCAGGAATTGCTTTTGGTGTTGTATTTTTATGTACCTTGGTTTGTATTTTCAAAATCTGGTTGAGAGAGAGTCGTTGATGGTGAGAATGAGTACTATCACGATTCTCTATCTCGGAGGCCATGGGACTCCAATTCAACAAACCTGCCCTGCTCATAATTACCCAAGACACCTCATATATCAACAGGTGGGTGTAAATAAGAGCTATCAAGAATACTTCAAGATGGTCTAGATAAAATCCAAGTATACCGAATTACCTACGCTTCCCACCAATGAATCCATATCCGCTGTGTATAATACATACCAAACCAAGCCAATTCATTTTTAATCAACCAAAACAGATAAACCAATCAACCCATCCATTACACTTCATCAAACCATTCCTGTATCTCCTTCATAGTTTCATTACAGTATACTCCCCCGATCAACCATCGGACTCGCCAGTGAAATATCATCCCCCAACCCAACAGTCCCTAACAGACCCGCGCTCTCCCCATCCCCGCTCTCCCGCGCAATCCCCAGCGGCGCCTCTTCCGCAGTCCTCGCCGTCCTTCTCGTCTCTTCCGCCCCGTTGAGGACATACCAAACATCCTTCTTGGTCAACAACCCGTACAACACCCCCCGATCCACAAACAGCACATATCTCAGCCCCAACTTTTGAAAGTAACTAACCGCTAAATGCAAGCGACTACGACTGGGCAAAGTAAGTGGCGTCTGGTCCATCCACTGCCTTAGATCCAGGGTAGTTCTCGGATCTGCTAATGGCTGATGGGCGAAAAAAGCTTCAGTTTCAGGGGGGAGAGAACGAGGTGGTTGAGTAGAGGTGTGGAGGATGTAAGCTAATTCCGCTCTTGAGATGTAGCCTAGTAGAATGGCGTCGCGGGGGTCGGAGACAACAGGGAAACCGCGGTAAGGATGGGAGTTCAGCACGGCGGTTAAACTGGCTATGGTATGCCCCGTCGCCGTTAGGACGACAAGGTCTTCGATCGGTGTCATAATTTGTGCGGCGGGGATGTCGGGGATGGCCATCTCCTCGCTGTTGTCTAGGAAGGGGTACTCGTTGAAGTGGATCCAGGACTCATAGATTCCTCTGCGGGAAAAAGCGTCGCCTACCCACTTGGATATCATGACTGCTACCATGATGGGGAGAACGTAGGTTAATGCTCCGGTTAGTTCAAACATGATGACTACGATTGAGACCGTCATGCGGGTAACACCCCCTAGTGCGGCAGCGGCGCCGATAATGGCGTAGGTACCTGGGGTAATGCAGGGTACATCCGGTTCGCAGGAACGAAAAGCGATGAACCCCGGGTGGTTCCGCTGCCAGATCTCCATGATGATGCCTATGGCGCGGCCGGTGAGGGCCCCGATCGCCATGGAGGGGAGGATGATGCCTGCCGGGATCTGGAGGCCAAAGGTTATGGTTGCGAGGAAGAACCCCAAAATGGCGGCGAAGATGAGGAGGACGATGGTTCCTGCGGAGGCAGCGCCCGTTTTGCAGAGGCCGAATTGGTCGTCCTTAAGCTTGGAGCACTCTGAAAACAAGTTGGAGACGAGGTCGGAGCACTGGGCACGCATGTAATCATTGGGATAGTTGAGGAGGGCAGTGAGGACTGCTACGGCTAAGACCTGGATGACGGGGCCGGGGAGCCAGGAAGAGGATTTGCGCCATTCGGCGACTTTCATGTTGGCTTTGATGAAGAGACCCCCATAGATTCCGCCGAGAAGTCCCAAAAGGATGAAAGGGACGAGTTCAAAGCCGTGCCAGTTGGAACTGTAAGTTACTTGGTACATGACCAGTTTTCCTGACCGAAAAGGGTCGAAGGCTTGTAGGACCATGGCGGCGGTCATGGCGCACACGAAGCTCTGCCACATGGTTTTGTCTGGGAAGTAGTACGAGAGTTGCTGCCCTTTGTTAGTGTTTGGGTGAGTGGGATGGGTATCACAGGGCCAAAGTACCTCGAGGCTGAAAAGTACACCGCCAATGGGTGACCCGAAGGCAACGGATATGCCCGAAGCCGCGGCCGCTGAGAGCACCTCTCTCTTTCGCGCTGCTACAGGTTAGTATTTGAGGGCCTTTGGATAAAGTATGGCGCGAACACACCTTCATTGGTGTTTATGCTGGGAAACAGCTTGATGAACAAATTCGCACAGCAGCAAGCGACGTGCACCAAGGGGCCTTCTTTTCCAAGCCACATCCCAGATGCCACTGCAAGCACCAAGCCCAGAGACTTTGTCACTAGCGTCCATAGACCCAAGAATCTTCTAATGATAAACCCGCCCAGGACCGTCTTGATCTCGGGGATACCGCTGTGCTTGGCATGGATCGAGTATTCCTTCACCAGCAGACTGGCGCACAGCGCGAACGATATCGCAAACACCAGGTAGACGGCATACTCGGCGAACCATATCCCCACTTTTGAAGTGGCCCCCAGAGCAAGCCCCCAGGTTTTCCACCCGGTGCACTTGCTCAGCTCGTCGTAGCCGTAACAACACGCTGTCTTGCTTAGGTAAAAAGCGCCCCCGTCATCGCTCGCGCAGAAACCGTACTTGATATCGCCCAGCCAGTCCGTGGTGATATCAATGGCAGCTGCAAGCGTGCCCACCGCCAACCCCGTCAGGATGAGAATCGCCCATACTTGACTTCCGTCCAAAAACCGCTGGAAATATCCGAGAAAAGGAAACGGCGACAAGTGGGTGCGTCGCAGTAGGGTCCGCTGACGCTGGCGTTCCTTTGTATATTCAAAAATCCAATCAATCGCCGTCAGATCCTCGTAGCCAACACGCCGTCCGGGACCCTCTGCCAGCCAGTCCGTGGGCAAAGAGTCCTTACCCCCTGAGCCTCCTCCTGCCCCAGCAGCATAATCTAGCCTTGTGCCCGTCGTATCTGGTACCCCTGGTGGCATTGATGGCGGAATATCATGACTGTTCCGCGAGGAAGACCCAATGCCTGTCAGGGCGGTGATGAGTCTGGCCGGGTGGGAGAAGAGGCCAGTCTGCTTCTGCTTGCGCTTGAAGGAGAGCGGGGAGGAGAGGTTGGGTTGTTGTTGGGACTGGAGGGGGTCATCGCGGAGGAGGTCGTGATCATCGTCGTTGCCTATAAAGTCTAGTTCGTCTCTGTCGTTATCGTAGCCATCATCGGGGGGCGAAAATGCTGGGAATGGCTCCGTTGAGCTGCTCGAGGCCCCGTGGTTCATTGCGCTTGGCGGAGGAGGAGGCATGCTGCTGTGCGAGGCGCTGTCGCATCCGCCATTCTCGGGGTGCCTCTCCTCTTTCTTCCTGTGGGAGGATGTCGAGTCCCAAGCGCGTCAACTTTGATTTTATTATCACAGAAACCCTCTATCAGATTTTACAATCTATAATTTGATCTGGTGTGTCGCAAATGTCCGTTTTGTTGAAAGTTGGTGAAGCTGTCAGAAGCATTCCCTCTGAAGGTGCGCGGCCATTGGTTCCTTATCGCTTATCGCTCGGCGCCCCGAGTGGCAGGCCACAGGCCAAAAGCTTGTGAGCTCCCGCCCGCAAAGTCCCTGCAGCATCGACTGGGATGCTGCCCCTATTACTTCGTAACTGGGGTATAAACGCAGCAAATGGCAGTTTAACAATGAGATGAATGACGCAAAAGAGTCCGCATATCATCGTCCGATTATGATATGCGATAAATTGACGATATCCTCCTGATCCTAAAATGTCAGGGACTCACGATACACGCAAAATGAGTGGAAACGCTTCATCCTCGACGACGGCCGCTGAAAAGCAGCCTGAACAACAACAGCAACCCGCAGAACAACAACAACAACAACAACAACAACAACAACAACAACAACAACAACAACAACAACAACAAGATCCAACCTCAATACAGAAAATAGAGACGTTCTTAAAATCGAAAGATGATACGTCTCGGTTTGTTGGTCTTGCGTTGCTCAAATCGGTGTTGGATAATAACCCAGAGCTGAGAAACAGCGAAGATGGCATCCTCACCCTCTGGAAACTCATGCCACAGAAGTTTCTAGATCGCCTCATCCGAACCGGCTCAAAAAAGCAGCCGTCACCGAAGAATGCAAGTGACATGCTGGATCTCGCAGTATCAGTAACTCACACTTTCACCGTTTTACTGCCAGAATCGTCTAGGGAAGATAAGGCGTTGGTTGAGCGGATACCGCAGCTGGTAGCCTGTCTTGAGTCTTGGTATGTGTTAAAATCTCAGGATATTCTTGATGAGATAAGGTACTAACCATCTCCTAGCTCGAAAGAAACTACCAAGTCAGCTCTGGAAACCCTTGTGATTCTGGTAAACTACCCAAAGGGGGCAGAGGCGTTTGGCGCGATCGAGGACGTTTCCCCTTTGATGGAGATCGCACCCTCACATCGACTTGTCTTGGAGATATTATGCCGCGCATGGCTCAACCAGGCGGCTGGGCCAACAGACAAGAAGTTATTGGGGGCCAAAATCGATCACTCAGTAGGGGTTTTGGTGTCCTCGTTCAGAGGAACTGATGCAGTTACTCTCCTAAGTTTTGTGGGAGACCTACTGCCTCGTCTAAACGCCGACCTGCTTCCCCCGAATCCCAAATGGGTACCATCACTCGCCAGATTCATCCGCGACCTCGTAACTAGTCGTCCCACCGCCGACGGTCGGGCGGCTCTCGCCCATTCTGCTGCTGCGTTGCTCGAGGCATATCCTGCCCAGGCTCCCACCCTTTTATTTACAGACACCATCAACGAGAATACAGGTCGAAAATCTGACAATCCGTTTTCATATCTCCTCCTTAATCTTTTCCTTATCGACATTCGCTCTACTCTTCCCACACTACTGGAGAAGATCAATGACCCAAGCTACTTCGTGATCTCTGAGCGGCTGACATCCGCCTACAACGTGGTATCTAACTTTATTGGCTATCTACTACGAGCTCTGGAATCGCTAGGTGAAGAGGGTATCACCGGCTCCACCTGGGCTATCTCGCCAGATCTACTTCTCAAGCTCCGAAAATCCATCTCCGAAACAATGTCACTCACCGCAGAATATCTTCGTGACCGGTGGGATGCCTCTGTCGCCGGCGCCATGGGACTACACCCCGAGGCACGAACTGCCGCCTCCCACACAACCGAAGGATCCCGTCTGTCTTTGGCCTGGGACTCCAAGAATGACATAGTCTCAGACGACCCGCTGATTCTGGCAGCCATCAGAGCCCTCGCCATCTGGCTGCGAGAAGACGATGGTGATCTCCTACGCAAAGAATCCGCTGGACTCAGCGACATGTTCATCGACCTCTACCGGAGCAGGACTTCTTCCGAGAAGGGGCTAGATTTTCGACGACCCATTCTGGTGGCATTCGAGGGGCTCCTTACCGAGCGAAAAGGGAAGGAGGCATTCCTGGAGAACGGCGGGTGGAAGGCGCTCACGGATGATCTACTCAACATACTGCAGGCCAGCTCGACGGCGAGTATTGACAGCGAGGCTGCGAGAGGTGTCGAGATTGTCCGCAATCTGCTCCAGATCGTGGATGTGGAACAACCGGGATCGAGGGAGGAGTGGATGGATTTCGTTACAAACGCGGCAGCTTGGTCTGTGCCAGACACTAAACAGTCGCCTGTGGTAGAAGACTGCCAGGTGGCAATGTTACAACTAGCCACGGCCTTGTTGGTGAACGCTCATCCAGGAATGCGGAGGCGGTATTCTCACTCTATGAGCGCCATCATTGGGATCGCGACACAGCTGCACAGGAAGGTAAGGGAAGATAGGAACTTGGATGAGGAGCTCAAGGATGTTCTCAACACTTTGCAGTCCTTGCGGTAAGATGGGTACCTTAGGTAGGTGAGGAAGTCTCAACAGGTACAGGAAGATGATCGCGTTCATTGTCTATTTCAATACCGCACCGCAGGTATCGCGAATTCCATGGCTTCCCTTCTTCTGCATTGCGATTCAAGTCAGAACGGGACCCAATTAGTTTAAATGTGGTGGATTTCAGCGAGTCCGATTAGCTTTACAAGTTCGGTTGTGGCTTGTCATGTCCTCCTTCCCTTCCATCGTTTAACGACTCGGTCGCCCATCTCTCTGTTCACAGCAGGGCCCCTTCAGTTGTTCGAAAACCATGTACAGAGTACCCCCATTACCTCCTAGAATGGAAACAACAAAAGAACTACT
The DNA here is from genome assembly GCA_033296905.1 of Podospora australis. Classification (NCBI taxonomy): domain Eukaryota; kingdom Fungi; phylum Ascomycota; class Sordariomycetes; order Sordariales; family Podosporaceae; genus Podospora; species Podospora australis. Next base: position 64,491 of record MU864413.1, on the reverse strand, counting down.
TCGTGCGACCCTCGATCCTTCATAGTCTTATATACACTCTGCTTCGTATCCTCTTCTCGCTCTCCACCTGGCACAATGTTCGGTAGAAGCGCTCGAAATTTCATAGAACTTCAAAGCCCGGTAGAAGCCAAGAATCCGCACATACACCTCGACTACTTCCATAATCACAACACGAGGCAGTTTATGGGTGGCTTGTTTCGCAAGTTTGGCCATCACCGACGGCACCAAAATGTCTCCTTCGAAGATGAAGAACCCGGGCTTCGAGCGAGGCATGTAAGGATTGGGAGTATCAGCGACACCAAGGTATGTACTCTTTTCCTTCCAACCGCTATCGAACCAGTACATGAAACGATACTTCAAGAAGCAGAAACGGCGACATTGACAAGTGACTCGTACTGTATGCTAGCTCCACCAAATCACCCAGGACGATGGCAGTCCCTCCCAAGAAGCCTCTCGACACACCTCCGTAGTGGCCGACGGCAATCGGACCGCCGTGGAACCGCTCGGCCCTTTGCGAAGTATGTGAGACTCTTTCCACGGAGCACGAGTAGGTACATCAGCCGGGGAATAGCTTAATGCTGACAACAACAACAACAACACCACAGATATTAGAGTAATCGACTGGTCCCACCCCGAGACGGCCCCCGAGTTCCTAAAGCTCTCCGACTCCGTCCGAAACTCCCTCCTCGAAGATGGCAACCTCGGCCCAGACGCAGAAATGCTCGGCGAGATGCTAGACTGGGCCCTCTGGGACGCTGCCCAAAAACATCCCGCTCTCACCTACGAAACCATTCTCGCAGCCCACCTTGACAAGCTGGTCGCCGATATCGTTGACCACACAAAGAAATGGAGCTACCTTGTAGCGTTCGCGGAAGCCTTCCTCAAGATTGCCTGGTCCGCCGAGACCCTTCAGCGCGTATGGCGCAAACGGTACAAAGAGAGATACTTTGGCATTGACGAGGTGCGGATGGCCAACCTGAAGGATGCCCACAGTATCGAGGCCGCCGTGTTCCCGAGTATTCTTGAGGCACCTGAAGTTGGCGCGTAAGTTTCTTCTTTTCTGTATGCTAAATGAGTTTGATAACAGCTTTTGACAATGTGTGAGGGGAACAACAGATGGTGGCTGTCGATCGACATGGCTCATAAAGCCGGGTTCGTCGACTCTGTAGAGGAGAAAGTGACCACCCGAGGCTCATATGCGTGCATTTTGCCTCTCCTGGCCGGGAGGGAGGTGAATGTTCACGATAACCGCACTACGTACATCCGCGAGGGGCTGTGGCAGGATATGCATATTAAGCTTATATCCCAGGTCGGCAAGGAAATTCGTATTTTGCGAGGCTCGTTTCTGGCGAGCAGCATTGCTCCCATGGCGGGGGTTCGGTATGATGGGCTGTAAGTTCTTTCCTCTCCTTCTTCCAACCTCCTGAGGTAAATGGCTAACAAGATTGGGGAAAAGATGGAAATTGTCGAGCTACAGACAAAAACGAATGGGTGAAGGGTTTCGCTACCGCATGGAACTTACTCTAGAAAGAGTCAATGACCAGATCCAGATGTCGGAAGTCCTCAAAGTCCCCAAACCTTCGCATCTTGACGACTGGCGACTCTGGGAACGCGTCGAAGCAGATTTCATCAGACAAACACAGGGAGAAGCGGCAGCGTACGCATGGAAGCTAAAGCGAGAAAAGACTCGCCACGATCGCGAGCAGTGGAAACGGGCACGCCGGTTCAGGTCGAGTATTGGTTTTTCCAATAACCCCTTCAAACAAGATGCCGTGACCATGAAGAAGCTCAACGCGATGAACTCGATCCTCAATGTTAAGAAGCTGGAATACGACACTGAAGAAGGCGAGAAACCAGCGATAGAAACGCAGGTGGAACTGACAGGCGGGTTTAGTGATGCTGAGAGTGGTGATGCAGATGACGAGGAAGAGATTAAGAATGAGATACGCCACGAGAGGCTGCAACAGGATGCGCCGGTGTTGAGGGCTCCTTCGCCGCTGCCGCCGCCGCCGAGGTCGGCGTCGGTACGACCTAGGTTGATGAGAGCGCCCACGGCGAATGATGGGACTGAGTGGCTTGCTCGTCAAGAGGCTCGTAAGGGGCGCTCATCCCCATCTTGAAAAGTGGGAGTCTGGATAAGTTTCGGCCTAGAAGGTGAGGGGGAGAAGGTATGGTTTTAGCGGAAGAGATTGTATAGATAGACCGGCAGATACCAGATGGCTACACATCATTCCATTCCTATAAAGTATCAAACTTGCATATCGTCGTGGTTTCTCTCTTAAAGGTGGAAGTGGATGTCCGATGTTCTCAGCCCCTGAACAAGCTCGTTGGTAACCCTAACCCCTGTACCTCATTCGTATTGCCAGTACTTCGTAGTATACTCTCTTGTACTCGTAACAACCCCTCCATCAAAAAGAAGCGGGGCAGTTTCACTCTTTCGAGAACCTCAAGCTTCACATCACTTTTATTATCACATTTCCCGACGTCTTTCGAGCATAGATTGACAACCAAGTAATTCAACATGGGAAAGAACAAGCAAGAACCCAAAGGAGGAGCCAAAGGCGGCAAAGGCAAAGGTGGAGGATCTGCCGAAGACAAGGGAGCTGGAGGAGGCAAAGGTGGTGGTGGTGGGAAGCAAAAGGGCGCCATGTCGATCAACGTTCGGCATATTCTGGTATGTACCTATATTCCAGATTCATTTACCCCCCCCCCCCCCCGGAGAAAAACAAAAGTACATACATACCAAGAAGAGAAAAGATACCGAGGAAGTACCTACCTATGAAGAGAAAAGAGGAGGAGGGGGACATGGAATGAGATACGAATATGCATGGGCGTATCCAGATGACATGCAGAACTGGGGGGCTGACATAACAAAATAGTGTGAGAAGCACGGCGAGAGAGAAAAGGCTCTGGAGAGACTCAAGAACGGGGACAAGTTCAATGTGGTAGCGCAGGAGATGTCGCAGGATAAGGCGCGTGCTGGTAAGTTCTCTCAAAACTTTTTCCTTTCACTCTGCTGTTTCAATGAGAAATAATGGCTCGCTACTTCACGTGCACTTTTACCTCGAGATGGGTAGTGAAGCGAGGTTACTCTGTTATGAAGTTGGCTGACAAGATGAACTCATTGGTTGTTATCCAACAGGTGGATCTCTAGGCTGGAAGACCAGAGGCAGTCTAGATCCCGAGTTCGAAAAGGTCGCCTTCGAGCTGCCGGTCAGCTCCGTGGATAACCCGACGTACGAACTGTGTCATACCCAGTTTGGGTATCATATCATCATGGTGGAGGGGCGCAAGTAGTTTTTTTTCACACAAGAAACACAGCATTCGAACAGTTTTGCGGTGTTTTTGAAGTTCTTAAATTTTCCCATGCCATGCCATATGCAAAGGTACGCCGCCGCCCAAGAGTTCCCCTTTTTTATGTCCCGTGCCTAAATGAATCGGACGGTCCTTTGTCGAGCGAGAAGAGTACATCCGAGGGAAGATGTAGTAAACCCATAAACCGAATTTCAGATCAACCCCTCGATATATCCCATATCCCATGAACACCGCTTTCCTGTCGGAGAGGAAAGAATTGAGGCCGACACCTTCCCTTAAGCAAACACATCAGGTCGTTTAAGCCTCGGACGAGAAGTAGTCGAGGAGGATGGAGCGCTCCTGCGACTCCTCACCCCAGTTCTTGACGACGACGCAGGAGCAGTTGACGACCTTGCGGGCGTTACCCTCACGGTCGAGGACGCCTGTAGAAGAAAATCCAGTCAGCACTTCTGTATTTTCCAAACCAAAAAAAGGGTGGTTACTCACAGAGACCAGCCCACTCGCCCAGCTGCTTTCCATCGGGGACCTTGATGAGGGGGATCTTGTGCTCGGAGCAGAGAGCAATGACGAGCTTCTTGTAGGCCTCCTCCTCGCAGGACTCGTTGAGAACGCACATGTGAGCCTCGCCACGGTCGAGGGCCTTGGAAGCCTCACGGAGACCGCGGGCAAGACCGTCGTGCATGAGGGAGAGCTTCAGAACACCCTTGAGGGCGTCCAGAACAGACATCTGGCCCTTGGTGGCGTCGGCCGAAACCTCAACCTCCTCGACATTCTCGACAACGTTGGTCTCTTCTACGTCCGACTAATCGTGGGGGGAAAAACACTATGTTAGCGGGGTGATGTTCCTTCTTCATCTCTGACAGCTCCAAACAGACGAGCACAGGCCCTGACACCAGTTTCATGATCCCCAGTACAAATTGGGAAACGTGACGCCGACGAGGTGATAGGAGGCATCACTCACCATCTTGATGGTTTACTTTTCAAGTAAGTTGCCGATACGATCCTCGAAGAGTAGAAATTGGTAATTAATCTTTTTTTCTTGTGTAGGTGGATGGAGAGGACACCGCCAGCGAGAAATTGGGTGGGATAAATGTGCGAACCCCAACGGCCCCACCTCCTGGACCAAGTGGACCGTGCGAAATCGGGATTTGTGTGATCAATGGAGCTTGACCGGCGCTAGTCCCTAATTGGTCAGGTACCTTGTGGGGTGAAGAGCTCAGCATTAGGGCAAGTTTTCGACAGCACGGGCCACCACAAGACCCGCAAGCCCGCCGAAATTTTCAACTGGGGTGCTTTGATTTTATTTGGTGTCCCCCCTCGAACTTCACCACCCGCAGCTTCTCGACGTTTCAGCAACAAGTGCAGACCTTGAGGTATGTGAAAAAATATCACCAGCACTCGGGAAATGACTCCGAAACAGGACGATGCCTTTCGCAAAAAGGGCCCAGGAGAGCAATCAAGCGGCAGCTGAAATAATGCTGGCTTGCTTGATACGCTTCTACCTTGTCGGCAACTGAGCGGGCAGAACCCTCTTGACGAACTCGTTTCCCAAGAGGGCACTCTCCACGCTTTTGAGCCTTGGAAGGCTAACGTTCCACGCAACAACTGGCAGATACCTCATTTCCCCGAATCTTCGATTTGAGAATCTCAGTCCATAAACCACCAATACCGCCAAGATGGTCCGCACTTCCGTTCTGCACGATGCCCTCAACAGTACGTTCCTCCGACTTCCGCCGATCGAAAACAATTGAATGGTCATGCTGACTCGAACACACAGGCATCAACAACGCCGAGAAGGCCGGCAAGCGCCAGGTCATGATCCGCCCTTCTTCCAAGGTTATCGTCAAGTTCCTCCAGGTTATGCAGAAGCACGGTACGTTGGGCATTTTTAACCGGACAAACATCAGCGGGCCGGACTTCGAAGACGTGAAAAGATCCTCGCAACTGATTTACCCAATTCCCCAATCCCTTCGGCATGATAACTAGGCGAAGGTCTTTTCCTCTCCACGACTCTAGCCCTTTAAGTTGCCGATATATTAAACACCCATGCGAGGATCTTACACGTTTTCGGAGTCTCCCAATGATGTCCAATGTTTAAATCGTCGCCACATTTCATTCTAACTTTTTTCCCTTCAGGCTACATCGGCGAGTTCGAGGAGGTCGACAACCACCGCTCCGGCAAGATCGTCGTTCAGCTTAACGGCCGTCTCAACAAGTGCGGTGTCATCTCCCCCCGCTACAACGTCCGCCTCAACGAGCTCGAGAAGTGGGTTGTCAAGCTCCTTCCCGCCCGTCAGTTCGGCTACGTCATCCTCACCACCTCTGCCGGTATCATGGACCAGGAGGAGGCTCGTCGCAAGCACGTCTCCGGCAAGATCATTGGCTTCTTCTACTAGACAAACAAAAAGATCGAAATTGAGAGACGACTGGATCTAAAAAGCATGGCATACTTTTGGCGTTAATGGCTGATACCACCCTTTACTCGGACATATGGTCTGCATTTCCATCAGACTTGACCTGCTTTAATGATGATGCAGTTACCGTCTATTATTGTTCCCCAACTTTCGTGCTATGGTGGGGTTGTGTGGACCTCATCTCTGACACCAAGAGTGAAAAGAAGTCGTGAAACTCGTGCCTTGAGGTTGTCTATACATGGAAGAGGAATACGCGCGTTCCTGGTAGGCTGGTAATCCTTGTCCCTACTGGGTTGCCCAGCCGGCAAGACGATGCCGAATGATTGCGAGTCTGTATTCGTACAGTGAATTGAATACCCGTAATAAAATTGTTACACCAACAAGTTGAATCATTGCCCTTTGCCGCTTCAAGTGTAGCCCTTGAAAAATGTCCGATACTTCATAGTATAAAGGCAGTTAATTACCCAGTGTAACAGAGAGTTTGTTGGAACACGAGCCGTCCCGCGAGAACAATGTGGACTTATTCTCCGCCTGTGAAGTATTTGTAGGATGCTGCCGTGACAGGTATTACTACTTCAGGTTCGAGGTTGGATATGGTTGAGGGTTTACTTGTAAAGGGTTGTCCAGCATACCGTTACCGCAGACCGGCAGCATCCTGTATGATTTTTATGTGACGATTCCCACCCATGTTGGAGCAAGAGAGTTAAATGTCCAGCTATTGGTAGTGATATCTGTATCAAAATTGGCTGCTCGTACAGCTGTTGGTATGCGCCCCACCCATAACGTCGTATTATCTGCAAGTTTAGGGGTACCTTTTGTTGGTGGGCTATCTAGTGGGTTGTCACTGGGCAGGCCATCTCCATCCTTTACCATGGCTCGCATCCGATGTTTCCATCCCCTTTCGCTGCTGCAAGGCTCAGCTTTTTTTGTGTGCTTGCCGAACATTAACCCACCCCCTGGAATCCGTCGAAAGGCTTGCAGGTTGTATCGTGACGGTGAATTTTCCTCCCTTCTTTCTTTCCAACACACACTTCCCAATGCGATCCGGACGCCGTCGCGCATCAGGAATACAACCGCCGCCGAATCCAGTACACTGATGAACGACAGTTGCATAACCTAATCTACGAGTCGGAATAAAGCCCGAGCGATACTACGCAACGACTGGCGTTTGGTGGGGAGGGATAAGCAATTATATGGAGACAACGCGCATAACTCCTATTGCAAATTGCTAGGCGAACTCGCCGGTTTTAGAGGAAGGACGAATAAAGCTTTTGGAAAGGGGTGAAGTCTTGCTGGTTCTCCTAGCAAGAAGGAGGACAACTTACCTACGCCAATCCCAACCATGAGGAACCGCCAGGTTGGGGTCCTTGGCGGCCTTTTCTTCGTCTTGTTCTGCATATACACACTATCGCGGACGCCGAGCGCAAGACCACCGCGGCCGCAGCCGCAACCGCAAAAACCGGCGGGATCAGAGCCGAAGAAACCCGTTACCTGGGTCGATCCCGGGGCGAATCCCCTCGACACCAAACCCCCGCCCGCGCCCGAGGGAATACACCCCATATCCCACCTCGTCGAGCATGCCGAGCGCGAGTTCGAGGCGCTCAAGGCTCGGCAGTCGCGCAGCCTCAGCGCTGCCGTGGCCGAGTACCGGCGACGGTACGGGATACCGCCCCCTCCCAACTTCGACAAGTGGTGGTCCTTCGCAAAGAGCAAGAACCTGCAGCTAGTAGACGAATTCGACACAGTGATGGAGCTCATCCGACCCTTCTGGGGGCTGAAGCCCTCTACGATCCGCGAGCGCGCTATCGAGGCTATCGGCTTCGACAACCAGCTCATGGGGATCCAGATCCGCGGCGGCAACGTAACTAACATTTACGGCGGCGCCGAGTGGCAGCAAAAGGCGACCAAGGGGATGATGGAGGGGTTTTCCCAGTATTTACCGGATATGGACCTAGCATTCAACACCCACGACGAGTCCCGCGTCATTGTCCCGCACGAAGACCTCGCCCGCTTGATCAAGACCGCGCTAGACGTCAACATGCCCGCCGCCAATGCTGAACCTTCCCCGCGCAACAGCTTCACCGAACGACCCAAGGGGCTCAACTACGACCACCGCTGGGACGAGACAAAAGTCACGCGCTTCAACGTCTTCGCCCACCAGCCCGTCTGGACGCACTCCCGCATGTCTTGTCCCCCCGATACCCCGGCCCGCATCCTTGAAGAATCCGAACAGTTCGACGACCGCGCAAAGTATAGTCTAGGTGAACTCGGGTTCGTAACAAATTGGACCGCCCTCTCCGACGTCTGCTTGTCTCCCTCCTTAGGGCATACCTACGGGTTCTTTGACCGGCCCAACGCTTATAGTATCGTCACGGACCTCTTTCCCATTTTCTCTCAGAGCAAAACCTCGACTTATAACGACATTATCTACCCTTCTCCGTGGTACTGGGCCGATAAAGTCCCCTACAACGAAGAGAACGACCCTAAATGGGGCGAAAAGACTGACCGTTTGTACTGGCGCGGGTCCACCACGGGCGGGTTTTCTCGGCATGGAGGTTGGAGGAGACAACACCGCCAGCGATTTGTCAAGAAAATAAACTCCCCCGATCAAGCCATGATCTTGGTCAACGAAGGCGACGAAGACAACCAGGAATGGGAAGTCAAAGAAGTCCCGCGCAAAGATTACAAATCCATCATGGACGTCTTCTTCTCCCACATCGGCCAATGCGACCCGGGTGACTGCGACGCTCAGCGTGAATTCTTCACAGTAAAAGAATATGCCAAGCAGGAAGACGCCCTGAAATACAAGCACGTATTAGATATCGACGGGAACGCTTTCTCCGGCCGTTTTTACGCTTTTTTGAAGAGCAGGAGTCTGGTGTATAAATGGGCTATCTTTAGGGAGTGGCACTACGAATGGTTGCGGCCGTGGGCGCATTTTATTCCTCTGAGTATTAGGGGAGACGAATGGTTGGAGGTTGTGAGGTTTTTCCATGGGAAGGGGGGGAGTGAGAGTGAGAATGCGCTGGGATTGAGGGAGGCTGAGCGGATTGCGATGCAAGGACGGGAGTGGGCGGGGAAGGTGCTGAGGAATGAGGATTTGGAGGTTTGGTTCTTTCGGTTGCTTTTGGAGTGAGTCTTTTTTCTTTTCTTCCCTATGTCTTCCCCTTCATGCCCAAGACCCTTTGAGGGAGAGATGAAGATGTGGAGTTGCGCTGGAGTGACTAACTCGAAAAAAAAAATTAGGTACGGCCGAGTTGTGGATGATGATCGAGAGAAGATCGGGTATGCATAGACACTGAACGCTCAGATAGGAGGGGGAATAGGTAATGATGGATATTCTTCCGATATATGGGAGGTGGGTGGTTGGTTGGTTAAGTTGTGGGCACCCCCTTCTGGGTTGGGATAAGACTCACACACACACGCGAAGACGCACAACAGATACAGATAATGAAGAGCATTAGGGTCGGCGTTTTTGCTGCTTTGTCTTCTGAGATATATAATACATTGTAATGTAAAGCTTGGATAGCAAGCCATGCAAGCAAATACAAATACTCGTTTTGGGGTATGAGCGGTGCCGCTTGTGAAGCGGTTCAACTGAATTCTATGATGTATGTCTACATTCTTTGCTGTTTTCAAGTGTAGCAGTGCTGGATAAAACCAGACGACAGGGAAATACAACACTGAACAAAGTGAAACGTTTGAAAGCTTTAATAGATTTTGCGCTTGGTTATGAGCTAATGTCTCGATAGCAACTGGGGCGTTCTGCCCGTTTTTCCTTTTGGATGCCATCCCTGTTCTTCCCTCTATGGTGGAAAGCTTTGGGTTGACGATCCCGGAGTGATTATTTCTTTCTCTTGATCAAAGCCAGAGAGCGTCATGGTATGCCCATCAGCACAATCAAGCACGGTCGCTCCTGCAAAGCATCGTTACTTGTCAAGTACGGGGTTTCTGTCTCAAGACACCCCCCATCATTCACCTCCCCCCCTCATCCTCAATAATCATCCTCATCACCCTCCGCATCCTGGTCCTCCTCCGGTGAGCCACCACGGAGAGCCGGAGAATCACTTCGTCCCCTTGCCTGCCCTTGATTGCCCCCCTCTTCCTCCTCCTCCTCCTCCTCGTCATCATACAGCAGCTCCCCAATAGGCTGCTGCTTGTACCTATCCAGCTCAGCCTTGAGATCATCGCTGGGCTCATCAATCTTGACCAGGAGTTCATCATAGTGCACCTCCTCATCATCCGTGATGCCTATCGTCCGTGCAATGTTCTTGGTACGTTGGTTGTTGATCACGGTGCTCTGCATGACCGGATAGTAGTAAACCGCCTTTTGCGAACTGTCATTCGACCGGCCCTTGGCCTGTGACTCGTCTTCCCGGAACGCCAGAATAACCTGCTCATCGTACTTGTTGTTGTGATCCATCTCTTTCTCAGAGACAGTCTCGTAGGCACGAATACGCGGGAACCGGAAACTCCCGCCCGCCTCGGAGCTCGTGTACAAATCCTTGCTGTCGCGGGCCGGGTTATCCACATCGAACTTGGTGCGGAACCTATCGCCGGTCTTGGCGTCGACGGGGAGGTAAAAATCGTAGTTCATCATCTGCGAAGGGCGCGGTACATTGAGTGGGTCGCGGTCCCAGGCGGCCTTGGACGCTTCGTAGGCCTGCTCTTCCGCTGCCGTGCGCTCGATCGGCTTGAAGATGCCCGACAGCAAGCGCGTGTCGTAGCTCCCCGAGGCGTTGACGGGGTTCTTTTCGAACTTCACCGTGACGTAGGCGCCGGAATCGGGGAAAGCTTCGAGATCGGGGAGGATGGGGAAGGCGTCGATGATTTTCAGGCCGCGCTTGCCGGAGGGGTGCTTGACGCGGCTGCGGTCGGCGAGCATAAGCGCGGCTTCCTCGAAAGACTTTTCGATGCGCCGCTTGATCCAGCTGGGGGTGCCCTTGTCTGGTTCGGGGGAGGCAAGCTTGCGCTTTTCTGGTCGCTTGTTTTGGGCAGACGGCTTGAGGAAGACGCTGTCGGAGGGTTTGGGGCGGGCGGCTACGGAGGAGATGTACTCGGTTCGTCGGAGGAAGGAGACGGCCTGGTCGCGGCTCTTGGGTTTGCCGAGGGTGGAAAGAGGGCGGAGGAGGAGGCGGTCGTTGGGGTGTATCGGGGGTGCGATGGCGGAGGCTTGGATTGCTGTTCAAAGACAAGTCAGAAGGGCTGTGTTAACGAAGACTGGCGACGAGGGGAGTTCCTTACAGCTTTCATCTCCGTCAAAGACACCGGGCATGCCCACGAGGTCGAGGGGCATGCCGAGTTCGGCATCGGCCTCGATGTTTAATGGCTGCTCGCGCGCCAGGCGGGATGCGAAGCCGGGAGTGGTGTACTGGCCGCTGGCGAGCCCGGTGTTTGGGATCTCGAGCAGCTTGGGGGGGTTTGGCGGCGGTGGGAGGGCATTGGAGTACCGTATCCTTACGATGTAATCCTGATGGATGGCGCGCTCGACGCCTCGCGACTGTGATGAAGACATGGCTGTTGGTGTTCTCTCTGTGGAACAATTCCACGATGCCGGAAGAGAGTTGCTTGTTGAGGTGGCGGATGCAAGGATGTTGGTCGCGCGGCGCGCAACAGATCGAACGCCAAATTTTGGGCGCAATGGCCCGGGTCACTTTCACTGTCAATTCAACGGTGAGCGGGATCGGGCAACCTTGTCGGAGCGAGTCCACCACGTTCTAATTCTAAGAAAAGAAAACGAAATAAATCAAAATAATATGCGCGTAATCTTATGCCAATCGAGTCTTATTCTACTTTCTTTTTGGTAATGCTGTCGTAAAGCTGTTGTACTCGTGAATGTTTCGAGGTCGAGGACCTGCAATTATACATGCATTCCCAGAATTGTGCCTTTCGATTGGCCTAGGAAGTATCGGCGACTGCCACGAAGGAAAGTTTTCGAACGCTTCCAAATGCAACAGCAACCAGCAGCTTCTCATGAGTGCTGAGCGATTGCTATGTGGAAGAAGTACATCCTGTTTTTCATCATCTCCTGTCTTCATCAACCGCATATGGGCCATATGCCCAATTTTGATGAAAACTTCGCTTTAGTTTCTGATGTCGCCCTGCATGGACGTTTACTGATGAACCCTTCATTCCATCGGTCCCTTCCTATGATTGTATACACCCAGATAAAGGGATTGAACCCGTACCACCAGTTTCCCAAGCCCCCAACCCGACCCAGTCCTCGAATTGTCCCCCATTCTTCTCCCACCCGTCCCTGGGGGCTAAGCAATGATTCCCGTCCCTGTATCTATCCAGAACCGAAGAGAAAGAAAGGCGCAGATTGCCTGTGCAGAAACCCCGGTGACCTGGGGAGATTAAAAGTGAATATTAAGGAACATTATACAGGAATCTGGTGTGTGTATCGTGAGCCTTCCGTTGCGTGTCTCATAATACTTGTACATGACGTGTGTTCGCCCCCTTTCTCCATCGTGGTTGTGCGTGTGCGTGTAAAATGTGTGCCGCTATACCAAATGGCTTCCCGTTGTCCTTCAGGTTGGTAGCCACCAGGGAAGGGAAACCGAATGATATTTGTTATCCGTTCTATCCCCAGAACCAATTAAAAGCAACGCCCGCAAGTCTTTTTTTCCACCCAAAATGTCCAGTAGAGCCAGCAGAGAAGGCTTTGTTGATTAGTTGCTGTTTTTGTTGTAGCGCGCCTTGCCAATGGTGAAGGGCACGTAGCGGTACTTGATCATGTGCTGAATTTGCTTGCGCACTAAAGTGAGACATGTTAGCTTTGAGCGCAGGAGAAGAAAATCGAGATGGCCTTGAACCAAGGGGACTTACTAGTCAGAACAAAGAGCATGATCCAGTACATGACGAGGACGGGCCAGAAGACGGGCACGTTGAACACCTCGAACCAGGAGCAAAAGAAGGAAATGATAATGGCGCGGGTGGCCGAGTGCCAGAACTTGAACTCGGGCAGCCGGCGGATGAAGGGCCGGAACTCCTCGTCTTGCTTAGTCGGGAGGGAGCCGATCGCGCCATCCTCCATATCATTGTCGAGCGCCTCGTTCGAAGGGTCGAACTTTGGTTGCAAGAACGCAAGGAAGAGGTTGAGAAGGTAGATGCCCAGGGCATATGCGACGATGTACCAGCCCTCGGCGACGAAGACGCGCACGAAGAACAGGACGAGGGAAACACCCGTGAAGATCCATCGGTAGACGACGTGGGGGGTGGACTGGTCAAGAAGCGCTTGGTATTGCTATTTTGTGAGGCCTGTCAGTTCCAATTCCTTTGCGCATTGCCTCGAATGTCTTTGTTCATCGTCGAGAATCGTACCCTCCCAAGCTTGTTGGTTTGCGCAGTCACGGTGCCGAACGGCGACGTGGGCTCATCTACAGCATCCATTTTGACGTTCTTGAATAAGTGTTTCGCAAAGGCACTGTCGGACTCGTTGAGAGTCGAAATCGTTACCGAAAGAAACGCCGAATTGAAGCGGTCGAGAATAATTAAAGTGGTATAGTCGAGAAGGGAAAAAGACTGTTGCGAAATGATTGAAGTCTGGAGTTGCCAGCCTTGCTTTTAGTGATTTGAATTCGGCGAAAGAGGGTTGCGCGTTAAGGAGATTCAGTTACATTCAAGCCACGCATGCACTCAGGGGTGGGAAATTTTATGTAAGAAACCGTAAAAAAGTGGCGACCTTTCCGCACGCAACCCAGCAGAGGTGGATCGGTCTATGCAGTGTTCAGGTAGGGCATGTGAGCTTTGATCGGTCTTGGTACATTTCCTCCTGGATCTTTCCTAAAATACCAATAAGACGGAATTCAGGTTGCATAATGTCTTTCCCGCCCGCGGACTTGACGTTTCGTTTCCGGCAGTCCCATGTCAATGTCATGTCTTAAGCTGCCCCAGACCCGCAGGGAACCGAGGATAAGCTTCCATGACGCCGGCTTGTGGAGCTTATCCCCCTCCCCCCCGTCAACACCACTCCCCTTTCCCATGTTTGTGAAGGCATTCCCAACTGCTAAAGAACGTCGTGATTATTTGCATCCTCCTTGAATCCTCGCGTCCATTTGTAACAATCATGCCCGCCGCAACCGCCCTCCACGCCCTGCGTCCCGCAGCAGCCCGCCTCAACCCCCTCATCGCCCAGCGCACCTTTTCTGCGTCGGCCCTCCGCAGCTATGAGTACATCCAGGTCTCTGAGCCCCGGCCGGGCGTTGCGCAAAGTACGAATTGCCTCTATATTCTCTCTCCATATCCCAGTCTATACATTGATTTCTGTTTCCTTCCTGAACCACCGGAAGACCCTCCTTACCCTTATACCCCTCCCCTCTATATAACCCGTAACTAACAAGATGCGACAAAGTAACCCTCAACCGCCCCAAAGCCCTCAACGCCCTCTGCACCCCCTTAATCCGCGAACTCAACACCGCCCTCCGCGAAGCCCAAGCCTCCCCCACCGTCGCCGCCCTAGTCCTCACCGGCTCCGAGCGCGCATTCGCCGCAGGAGCCGACATCAAAGAGATGGCGCCCCTAACCTTTTCCGAGGCGTACACAACCTCCTTCATCGAGTCCTGGTCCGACCTGACTTCCTTCCTCAAGAAACCCCTCATCGCCGCCGTCTCCGGCCACGCATTGGGCGGAGGCTGCGAGCTGGCTTTGATGGCGGATTTTATCTACTGCACGGCCAACGCGAATTTTGGCCAGCCTGAGATCAAGCTGGGCACGATCCCCGGTGCGGGCGGTTCTCAGCGCCTGACAAGGGCGGTGGGGAAAGCTAAGGCTATGGAGTTGATCTTGACTGGCAAGAGCTTCAGCGGCGAGGAGGCAGAGCGGTGGGGGGTTGCTGCGAGGGTGTTCAACACGTATGAGGAGCTGATGGAGGGGACGTTGAAGACGGCGGAGCAGATTGCGTCGTACAGCAAAGTGGCGGTGCAGGGCGCAAAAGAGGTGGTGAACAAGAGCCAGGATCTCCCGTTGAGAGATGGGGTGGAATATGAGCGAAGGGTTTTCCACAGTTTGTTTGGGAGCCAGGACCAAAAGATTGGGATGAAGGCTTTTGCGGAGAAGAAGAAGGCTGAGTGGAAGAATGAGTAGAGATGAACAGGACTCGATATTGAGGATTATTTGACAGATATGTAGAAAGTACTTGTAGGACAGAAAGGTGATAGCTATGCGGAATGGTCATGATCGAAGGAGGCTAGTCTAGTATAGCCATGTATGTATGCAGTCATCGCCGCCCAAATTGTGCAGAAAGGTTGCTATACGGAAAGAGATAAAGAAAAGGAAAGATTACCGCCCAGAAAGCTTAACATAAGGCGCAGGGAAAAGCCCCTGAGAACCCATATAAAACCCATGAAACCACTCCTGATTCACATCCTCCACTTCCAAAATCTCCGCCCCCTTAGGGAACAAGAGTTCGTCTTGCACGTCAGGGGAAGGAATCCATCCCCACCCAGCAACCGCTTTGGAAGCAAAACCTCCGTCTGGAGGGAAATCTTCGGTGAACGTATGACCATGCGCAGAACCGGATTTCCCAGCAGTGGAAACCGCCACGTCCAGCGCTACCAGTTTTTCAAGCCGGGTACCGGTTGAGTCTTTCCATGAACAGACTTGCATACCCGGAAACTTGCCCTCGGCCAGCTCGAACCGAAGGCGTCGCCCGCCGACCCAGTCTTTGAGGACTTTTCTCCGTACATCGCCGGTCTTGTAATCGTGGGTGAACCCGACGACGATCATGCGGTGGCCGTGGAGGCAGCGGCGCCAGCCGGCGGGGCCGTTTTCTGCAGCTATTTTGGCCGTGGTGACGAGGGAGGTGTAGCACCCGTTGCAGAGGTTGTAGCCGCCTTGTTTTGTGCTCCCCTGCGTCAAAGAAGAAGGGCAAGAGTGGCAGTGGTAATGTTGTTCTGTGCGGGGGATTGTATTCCGGCACAGCTCGCAGGTGGGAAGGACGACGGAGGTTGGGACTTGGTGGAAGGTACCTGGACCCTGGGGGACTGGTGCTGGTGCCAGGGAAGTGCCCGGGGGTGTCGACGATCGAGAGTTACTACCGCTGCCACCGCTTGGGGATGCAGTACGGGGAGACCCAGCGGGCGGGTGGTAGGTCAGGGGCTGGAGGGGGTGACTGCAAGCTTTCCCCTGGTTCACGCAGTCGGAGCAGAAGCCCCATTCCCCTTCGTTGCAAGAGTCGCAGCGCCAGTAGCAGTCGTTCGTCCAGACAGCGCAGCAGCTGCAGAAGGCGCCGGTTTGGAGACGGTCGGCGGGACTTTCGGTGGTGATGGTACGGCGACCTTCGGCACCACCGGGCGCAGCTCGGGGAGGGAGGTAGCGGTGCGCAACAAGGACGTGAGGAGGGGGAGCGGGAGGGCCGGTGAGCTTTTGCTTCTCCCACTTAGCCCAGGCCGATGCGCCAAAGCCGAACCAGTGCAGGCACCCCTTTCGGCGGCGCCAGCAGTCGAGACAAATGTTCCACTCGCCGTGGTGGCAGATGGCGCAGTTGAAGTGGAGGTCGTACTCGATGTGCTCCTTTTGGCAAGTGTTGCATCTGATAAGGGGCTCCTTGTACCGGGGCAGTGGTTGACCTCGTCGTGGTGAGACTAGGGGAGGCGTGTTCAGACCGGCGCTGAGTGGTCCAGAGGTGGGAGCGAAGTCTATAGCGTCTGAGCCGGTGGTAAGCTCAAGTGGGCTTGCGGAAGATCTCGGGCTGCTGGAGGCTTCGGCAGTGGGCTCTGACTGTATGCGCGGTTGAGTGATTCCCAAGCCCCTTTCTGTTCGAACAGCGCTGGATGAGGAGGTTCTGGTGTGTGGTGAGTCTCCACGGGATGTAGGGGACGTGACCGTTGTAGGCGAGCTCGTAGCCCTCATCTCTGTGCCCATACTTGGTCTTTGGGGTTGCACGTCCGAGGCCCTTATTCCGAGATCTGTTTGTGAGCGTCCTGTCAGTCTGGCCTCGGGTTGATTTGCTGGCACCGGCACCGTGGCGCTGCGACCACTGCTCGAGGCGCCCCGCCTCCGCGATGAGTCCTGGATTTCGAGATGCGCTTGTGTCGAACTGGAAGGAGGATAACGGGCGCGCTCCCCATCGCTGTGTGCGCTCGGCGCTCTCGAGCGGACGGTGTGCCGGCTCGTTGGGCGTGACGCCTCCCCCGTTGTCGACCTTGGCCTTCCCGACGCATCTGACCGGTGCGAATGCGCGCTGGCATTGCTTCTTCTGCCCCCGTCATTTCTCAGTCTGTCGCGATGTCGTCGTCGATATGCCTCCGTAATCTTCCTGCTGAGCTCGTCGTTGTTCTGTAGGTCGATATTCTCCAGGTCCAGCCCGTCCAAAAGTCCTTCCTCGTGAATCTGTCGTGCGAACTCTTCAATTTCCCTCTCAAACTCCCTTACGTCCATCCCATCGGAACTGATCAGCGACCTGAGTGATGATTGGTGCTCGATCTGCCGTATCCGTCCCTCATCTGCTTCTCCTCGTCTCGTTGTTATTGCACTCGTCGTTCCAGCCCGCTGCCTCGATTCACTCCTCCTCCTCCGTCTCCTCTCGTCGGAACTTTCTGCGCCCTCACCTTCGGCTGTCCTCCGCCTCCTCCTGCGCTCCTGGTCGCTTTCTCTAACCCGGCTCGGATCTCTACTCCGCCCACTCGGTCTCCCGCTTGAACCCCGTACCGCAGCCTCGGTGGCCTCCCGTAAGCTCAACTCCTGCACTTCTTCGAGTAACTGCCGCTCCATGTTGTCGACTCGGATCTGCTCCCTCGTTCGATTCGCGAAGCTCAACTTGGGCATGACTGGATCCCCCTTTTTCCACTTTTCATCCATCTCTCGCATCTCCTCCTCCGTCTTGCCCTTCCCTGGGCTCAAAGCAAGAAACATCTCCAGCAGCGTGGCCACCCGCGCATCGTGTCTCGTGTCTCTCACCTTCTCCCTGCAGCTCGGGCAGGTGAAGATAGCCTTCTCAGGAGGAGGAGGTGGTCCTGGGGCATTTTCAGCCCGGACCGCCTGCCATGAAAACCATTCTTTGAGACAGGCACCGCAAAAAGTGTGCAAGCAGTCAAGGAGAGTGAGTGGTTGATAGAGGAGGTCGGTGCAAATCTGATAGTCTGTTAGTCTTCTTTTGAAGCTTCATAGAATGCGGTGGAAAGTACATACAGAACAAGTCAACTCGGTCTCAAGACTGACCACCGGAGCCGCCGCCGTTGACGACGATCCAGATATACGGGAAGACTCCATCATCAAAGCCGCCTGCCTCTCTCCTCTTTTCTGTGTCCTTGCAAATGAAGATTTATAGGTAGCGTATGGATATACCTGGGAGGGGCGTAATCCACTTCTGCAAGGTACAAGAACCTTACTCTATTAAACCCTTTTACCTACCTACGGGGAGCAGGGGGCAGCAACTCGAAGCGAGCAGTTGAGCACACGGTTCCGTTGGGTTTTCATAAGGGGGACATGCGGTGAAACATCTCGAGCGAAGCAGGAAGGCAATCTGTAAAATATTATATGATGAACCAACCAGACAGCAAAAAGACCCCTCCGCCCGCACTTCCAGAAATACGAGGCGAAAGAAGGGGGTCACGGTGTGCTCCTCTCCAATGCCGAGAAACTGGGCAGTGACAGGCTGAGCTGCGCTGCACCGCGTACTGCACGGCACCCCCTGTAGTAAGCGGGGCGGGCGACGTGGGGCAGTCCACGATCTCTTTGGTGGTCATCCGCTGAAATCAATGGGGATGCGCCAGCAGTCAGGTTGAATACCTTACCGGCATGGACTTCATTTTTCCTATAGAAATCATCAGAGTTTTGTATGAATATGATCAGAATTGCCCTCAAGTAAAAAAACACTGCAATATCTCCCACGATTACGGAGTTTGCCCGGAGTGTTTAATTTCCTCTCCTTCGAGACTCACAAAAATATTGTTAGTGTTCAGAACTTGTAAAAGACACCCGATTCGTACAACGGTATGTACAACGCATACCGTTCGTAAGCCTTGTCTCCCTTTCAGCCACCAGTGGCGCTAGCACATGCCCCGTTTGGTACCATGTGTTGTTCGGCAGCTTGTCTCTCTCCTCGGCGCATCATCCATCATAAATCCTACAACTTTCCACCACAGATAAATCTATATCTACAGAGTGATCTAGCGGATCCTTACCGGTGTACTCCGTAATCTATCCACCAACTCAGGTTCCATATCTGGATAGGACACACTCAGCGGCTGTGCGACATCGCACCGCTGTGCCGACGACAGCAAGATGGCTGACCAAAAACGAACGAGAGAGCTGGTGTCGGGGATTATGCTCGCTGCTGGCGTACGTGTTGAACAATTCCCGGTGATTGCATTTGCCGCGCGCACGTTCTTTCTCTAACTTGTACACATTGGACCATCCAGGCCATCACGGCATACTTCCTACTAAAAGAGCACATCGCACCCTACTTCGCAAGGCTACTCGACCCTAGCCTGCTCGATCCTGACCGGGCCAAGAACGAACAAACGCGATTAAAGGCACAGGCAAACCTCGACAGGATACGAAGGAAACGACTCGATGCAGCTGCCGCAGAAACTGGCGCAGCGGGGGCATCGAAAGACGGTGGAGCGAGAGTCGAGGATTTGGTCCTCAATGAATACGAGAATCAAGTGGCGCTCGAGGTAGTTGCGCCCGAGGACATACCGGTCGGCTTTGACGATATCGGTGGGCTGGACGACATTATCGAAGAGGTGAAGGAGTCAATCATTTATCCGTTGACGATGCCGCACCTGTATTCGCACGGCGGTTCGCTGCTGGCGGCTCCTTCTGGTGTTCTACTCTACGGACCCCCTGGCTGCGGCAAGACGATGCTGGCCAAAGCGGTCGCCCACGAGAGCGGTGCCTCGTTCATCAACCTTCACATCTCGACGCTTACGGAAAAGTGGTACGGCGACTCCAACAAGCTGGTCCGGGCCGTCTTCTCCTTGGCCAAGAAGCTGCAGCCTGCGATTATCTTTATTGACGAAATCGATGCGGTTCTGGGAACGCGCCGAAGTGGTGAACATGAGGCCAGCGGTATGGTCAAGGCCGAGTACGTGTTCTTCTCTTCTTCTCAACGGATTCTTCACATACTGACTTGGCGCAGGTTTATGACCCTCTGGGATGGTCTTACATCCGTAGATGCGAATGGAACCCCCGCAAGGATTGTTGTTCTTGGCGCCACCAACCGTATCAATGATATCGATGAGGCTATTCTGAGGAGAATGCCCAAGAAGTTCCCGGTCCCGCTTCCTGGAAAGGAACAGCGTCGCCGCATTCTTCAACTGGTGCTCGGTGACTCCAAGCGCGACCCGGAGTTCGACGTGGACTACATCGCAAAGGTGACAGCTGGTCTGTCAGGCAGCGACATCAAGGAGGCATGTCGCGACGCCGCCATGGTTCCTATGAGGGAGTACATCCGGGAGCACAAGGCATCTGGAGCACCCATGTCACAAGTAGCCCCGGAGAACATCCGCGGTATCAGAACCGAGGACTTCTTTGGTCGCCGGGGTGGTCGCCCTCTTGCTGGAGAAGCCCCCTCGCAGCAGCAGCAGCAGCAGAGCACTTTCACCAACGGCCGATCCCGGGGGTCGAGCGATGCGTACGAAGATGTGAGAGAAGTAGAAGAGTTGGACGACGACGAAGCCGTGGTGTCTACATAGAGCCAACCTTGGAGCAACGACCTGACGGTTTCGATGATTGGCACGAATCACAGCTCTGATGTACATGCATATACAGCACATACTTAATAGACATGAAACGTTGGGTATACGATAGGTCCGGGTCTGTTATCATTCACTTCCGGCGAGAAGAGTGTACCGCACAAGAGGGGTAGGAAAGGAAGGAAGGCAAGACGGTATCTCCAACCTTATTAGAGTTACTACGCACCAGAACAACCGCCCCGCTCCCCGTTTGATACTAGATAGTGGCACCTGTGGCATAACCTTTAGCCGGCATACTATCTAGCTCTGGGCCCGTTACTACCGAGTAACCAGACACACGGCAGATCAGCAATGCTGCACCAAATCCACGGAATGGATGGTTGTTTCCCCCCGCGTACTCCGTCTCGTGTGTCTGTGCCTCTTTTATGAGTGTCTTACAGGGCGTTAAAGAGGAATCTGGTAACAGTTGACGTGACTGGATCCCCGTTATTGCTAACAAGACTGTTTTCTACGGTCAGCAAGGCACGTCAATGGCAAGGCAGCTCTCTCCCCGGGAAACCGAGAAACGGATGGCTCACCACCTCATGCGAGCACGTCATTTGCTTCCCCACAAAATGGTCTTGCCTCTGATATTCGGTGACTTCTTAGAGGCTGTAGCACGGTGGCAAACTCGAAGTACCCCCCTATCATCCCATCCGTAAGCTCCGCTTTCGGCAAGGAAATAGCGGTCGCGATTTGAAGCGATGTGGAAGCTGCTGCGGTTACAGACTGACCGGCCGCCCAAAGAGATCCATGTTCATTGCTCAATTCCGAATCATTGAGCAAGTACAACAAATCGTCCAGAGAAGACGTTCCATCTCTTCCTTCTCTGGTCCCATTTAATGATTTTCCCCAATACAAACCACAACTCATTGGCTCTTTTTTTATTATTTTTATTTTTTTCGCTTTCGTCGTGTTTTAGAGCTGAATTGCCTTTCGGGAGAGTCTTGTGATCCTTTTCCCTCCTCTTCATCAATTGCCCCTCCAATTCCATTTTCAGGGTCCCAAAGAACCACCCCTCCAATCATTCATCTCCTCCCCGCGATTCGACACACTTGAGATATTGAGTCACCCAAGCAACGATACAGCACAATGGCAGCACCACAAACACCGGCGCAAGCCTCCAAGAAGGCTCTCCTCTCTCGAGTCGATCTCGATGGCCATGCTCTCCCTCCGTCACCTGCTCCGTCTAGTCCGCATCCCGGTGCCCGGAGGTACGCGCTCGCAACAGAACTCGTTTATACGGATTCCAAGGATCAGTATGGTGCTTCGAGTATTCCCATTTACCAGTCAGCAACCTTCAAGCAAACATCTTCCAGTGGTGGGAATGAGTATGACTACACACGATCGGGTAACCCCACCCGGACACATCTCGAACGCCACATGGCCAAGATCATGAATGCGAACAGGGCACTTGCTGTGGGCTCCGGAATGGGCGCGTTGGATGTTATCACACGCCTCCTCAAGCCCGGTGATGAGGTCATTACGGGAGACGATTTGTATGGTGGCACTAACCGGCTTCTTACATATCTCAAAAACAACCAAGGAGTAATCGTACACCACGTCGATTCTACCAATGTCGATCGTGTCAAGGAGGCGATCACCGACAAGACCGCCATGGTTTTGCTGGAGACGCCAACCAACCCGTTGATCAAAATCGTCGACATCGTGTCAATCGCCAGAATATCACACGAAGCCAATAGCAAGGCGTTGGTGGTTGTGGACAACACCATGCTGTCGCCCATGCTCCTCAACCCCCTGGACCTTGGGGCAGATATTGTGTACGAGTCCGGCACCAAGTACCTTTCTGGTCACCACGATATCATGGCTGGTATCATTGCGTGCAACAACCCGGAGCTGGGCGACAAGATGTACTTCACCATCAACTCGACCGGCTGCGGCCTCTCGCCCAATGATTCCTTCCTGCTCATGAGGGGCGTCAAGACCCTGGCCATCCGCATGGAGAGGCAGCAAAGCAATGCCCAAAGAATCGCCGAGTATCTCGAGGAGCACGGCTTCAAGGTTCGCTACCCTGGTTTGAAGTCACACCCTCAGTATGATCTCCACTGGTCCATGGCACGTGGTGCTGGTGCCGTTCTTTCGTTCGAGACCCAAGATGTTGCCCTCTCCGAGCGCATCGTAGAAGCTGCCAGACTCTGGGGTATCAGTGTCAGTTTCGGCTGCGTCAACAGCTTGATCAGCATGCCTTGCCGCATGAGCCATGCAAGCATCGACGCCAAGACACGACAGGAGAGACAGATGCCCGAAGACATTATTCGCCTCTGTGTGGGGATTGAGGACGTCGAAGATCTCATTGATGATTTGCGTAATGCTGTAAGTTGTTTTGACCCTCGATCCCTGTGGGGGGGGGGGGGGGGGGGGGGGGGGGGGGGGGGGGGGGGGGGGGGGGGGGGGGGGGGTGGGGGGGGGGGGGTGGTGGGGGGGTT
>MU864413.1:0-41627 GCA_033296905.1 Podospora australis | reverse complement strand
GTTTTTCAGTTGCCCGAATACATTTTTCGCCTCTGTGTGGGGTTTTTGGTCGTCGAATATCTCATTGTTTTTTTGGGTTATGGTTTTATTTTTTTTGACCCTCGATCCATGTCCCCCCCCCCCCCCCCCCCTTTCTCACTTTACTAATATACATGGTTTATCTAGCTTATACAAGCGGGCGCTATTACCTTCACCATCGATGATATTCACGCCAAAAATGTGGACGGTGAAGAGAGTTCGTCATCAGCAGCTTAAAGTGTTGATCACCGAGTTGATCCACAATTCTTCTTTCGTCAAGGTTTTCATGAACAGCGGGCAGTTCAGTAGCGGTCATTCTTTTTAGAGGCATAATCGGTGTATACTTCGAGCGCATCAAAAGTAATTAAAATACAGCAAACACGGAAACACATTATCATGAAAAGGGCTCAACATCAGAGCCCAAATAACACCATCACTCGCACCCTCTCGCAAACCACGATGCGTCCAACCTAGCTGTTGCTAGAGGTTGTAGCTTGGGGGCCGGTGCTTTGTCCAGTTAATTAGGGACAAACTGTGAGGAACTGGATCACCTACTTGGACAGCTCCACGAGGAAAAGCGTCTCGTTGATGGTGAGATTGCTCCGATTGTGCTCCTCCTCCCATGCCTTGAGCATAGGGGACTGCGACTGGGTAGTGCCGACAGCCGGAGCGGACGGCGTGGCGGTGATGTGGTGCTGGTTGTCACTGTGATCATGAGAACCAACTCTCAGGTCGACATTGCGAGCAACAGAATATCACAAACCGATGGTTGTTATCCCCGGGTACTTGCTCGTCTCTCACAGCGTGAGGCATGTTCACAAGGAAGTTTGGGGTGGTGGGAAGGAAGACTTTGGCTCAGACGATATTGCTTTTTTTACTGGAGTCAGGAAAGGGGTTGCCAACTCGGTCTGGTTATGGCGAGATGGCCGATTTATATATCTCGGTCTCCATGCAGGACGATAGCCCCAAGTCTGATGGCCGACCATTCGGTACTTCAGCATACCATGCACGTCAAGTCACCGAGCTACGATGAGGGGAATGGAAAGGCAAGGGCCGCTGTTTTGAGCTCGCCCCTGCGGTTTGGTCAACTCCCCGTCATAGGCGTGGGATAAAATGTTACTCTCGATTTACATCTTGCAGGACCTATGGAAGCCGATCAACCATTTGTGACACCACAAGAACTTGCTCGAATACTGGCGATCTCTGGATTGAACGGATAGCTCACTTTCTCCGTCTCATCACCGCCGTTGTCTTTACTCTTCGTTGCGATATCCCTTGTATGCCCCTGTTCCGGAAAGTTGTCTTGGTGGTACACGTCGACGAGGGTTATGTCCACGGCGCTATAACCAAGCGGTTGTCGGTAAGGACAACGAGCAGGATAACCCAATACATGCAGGAGGAACTCTCGGATTTTCGCGCTGCACATTGCTGCTGTCCTTCGCACAATGGTACCACCATATGTCTTTCATGAACGCCATGGACACGTCGTTCTAAATGACGCCGTGGCCTTGGTCAGTCATCGGCTGTTCCTGAAAAAGAAATCCCGCAGAGTTGTCGTGCTGGTTTTGCGTTTGGCATTGTTTATCTCCGACACTTCACTCGCATATTTGCCAACAAAAATGCCCCTGAAGCTTAGCCATGGTGTTTGCCTGCTTACATGGGCCGGCAACACAGTCGCTGGGCCTACCAGGCCCCTTGTCTTTGCACAGCAGACCATTGCAGGGCCGTCTCTCGGCCGTTCCCAGGGCAGTGGTGCCGACATGTGACGCGAATGCACCTACAGATCGCGAGCGCTTGAGATAAAGCACAAGTTTCTCTCGGGCTCTTCTACTCCATAATCCGATTCACCGGCACTATCGGCTATTCAGCACGTTACACGGAGGCTGTTGACAAGACACTCGGCGAGGTTCCTTTCATGAAGCATGGAGCGGTGCTCCCAGCAGGTTCTCCTGACTAGATTCCAGCAGAAAAGCGGTGGGCAACGCTGATGGAGTCTCTTTGCAGGCTCGCACGCTCTGCAGCTTGCCGCGCCGGCAGAGATGGGGGACCTGGGGATGGTCTTGTGACGAGAATCGAGAGACCGAGATACGCACAGCACCTAGAATCACCGCCCGATGTATCTCGACAATGAATACGTGGTGTTGAGGGACTTTCTAATCTTTGGCTGTGGCTTTCAGATTCAAATGCCCTAGGGGTCTGTGTTACTCACCTACTACCTAAGGACAGGTGTGGAACGTGGCCCTTTCCGCGGCCCTGTCTAAGCATGTCTCCGTTCCAGCACTATAGGGAGTGGAAGTGGGCTGGGTTTCTTCCTTATCGCCGTCTCTTCGTCTGATGCTGTTCTACATTTCCCCAGGAAATCTACGCGAGCATATTCACATGCCCGAGTATGACTGCAGACTGGGGTAAACGTCTCCTGTCAAAGGCATACGCACTGTGAAGCACAGATTTAGAGGCTCTAGTAGATCAAGGACAACGGGCTGGACGGTGCCGGACCGCTTAGCCTTCCCTAGCCTTTCGATCGGTAACTTCTCCGATCGCAGGTGACTCTTAACTCAGGGTTTGCCCATAGGGGAAGGACATCACGGTAAACCTGGGCTCTCAAAGAGCGGCAGGATCGTATGACTGATCCGACAGGAGACACAAAACACTACACAATCTCTTGCTCGCGACAACCAATGATCGGGAGGGAGGGGGGGGGGTATAAAACCTGAGAATATAGCGCAGAACGCCATCTCTTGCGGGTAGTGGGAAAAGCAAACATGCCTCAGCTACCTATGCACACACTCCAACCGCGACAGACCGACGCCGCCCACCATTTACCACGACGCAAACCTCAAGGGATACCCCCGCTCCCTCACTGCCAACACACATAATGGTCTGCACGACGTCGAAAGCTCCCTGTAAAACACTTTTCCCCCATCGAATCGGCGATATTCTCACAGAACGCCACAACCAGATGACGGATGTCTATTTCGATTCGGGCATCTCTCTCCTGCTTCCCAACCGAGGAGTTGGGGGAGAATAAACCACATGGTGTGACGGACAGCACTCGGGAACCGCGAAATAGCTACGCGCCCGTTCACCGGCTGCCTTTTGATCGGGAAGAATCATACCGATCGAGCCTCCTGTCACTTTGCTCACCCGATGCTCAATGCCATCGTTCTATCATGGTGGGAAAGGGGAGAAGAGACTGAGGTCACAGATCCACAGCGCACATGGCTCCTCTCAGTCTCTCTTTCACACCATCACCCACACCAAACCCCCCCTTTTTCTCATCCTATCTCCTATCCCGCGATGTGCCGCCCGAGCAGCCGAGCGAGAGCCGCCTCCCGATCCATAGGGGAGAGAGGAGCTACTCGGAGTGCCTGCTAAACCCGATTTCACGGAGAAAGGGTGTACACCACTAAATCATTGTACCACCTCGAAACATGACGTGCGAGCTAACAAAGCAGTTACTCCTGCATGGGAGGAGAAGCCTAACTTGATAAGCTTGATTACATATCACTCTGTCATACTTATCCCCCAATACTATCAAGCTCACTTTACAACTGCGCCAAGGAGAAATGGGAGGGATGAAGAGAAGGAAGACAAGGAAGAGAAAGAACACGGCTACCTGCAGGCAAGAGGCTTGGTGCAGGTGACTCACCCACTCCGCTCGCACACCGGTCGAGTATACAGATGCCAGTCGTCAGGGAACTTACGTATGCACGCGTCTGTGGGGGGAAAAAAAGAAAAAAGGAGAATGATGACCGCCTTATCTATACCGTTTAATGCTTCTTTATATGCTTATATACGCTATTGACCTGTTACACGAAATGAACCTTGATGGTTTCTATTAATTGCAAAGCAACTCGAATGAATGGAAAGCCACCAGGCACAGAAAATGTTTGCTTGATTGCTCTATCTTTCTCCCCTTTTCCCTCCCTCGAAGTCAAGGAAAAGGAAAAGTAAAAGCAATCAGACACTGGCTCTATCTTCCTTCCCTTCCTCGAAGTCAGATCTATCTCTGTCTCTCCTGGACTGCACCGTAACAAGTGAAACACCCCAAAAGACTTTCATATCCCCCGACCCAAGATACATAGATAGATAGGTATTGAAACTATTAGTCCAAACAAAACCCAAAAAGAGGAAAAAGAACTCCCGTACGCCGTTTGAATAACTCCCCTCCCCTCCCTTTCCCGAATGTGAATGTATGTGCAGAATCATTTAGCTCATTGCTGGTCAAGAGTATCTCCTACCATGTCTTGCATAGTCTGATTGTAGCAACCAAGCCTCCAAGAGTTGATGAGGGCGGCTCTCTCCGTTGTTGCCAAAATTGGGGAAGTTAGGATTTCTTCAACAAAACAACATGTTGATAGTGATGACGGCAGGCAAAGAGAGATCGAATCAGGTCTCTCTCTCTCTCTCTCTCTCTCTCTCTCTCTCTCTCTCTCTCTCTAGCTCTCTGCCAGAATAAAAAAGAAACGATGACTTCATAATTGCAAGAACGTAATCTTACACAAAACCACCTCCTGCTCTGAATCTAATCAAAATCAAACCGCTCAGGCAACACAATAGGCGCCACCAACGTCCAAGTGTACATGGCATAACACACCCACGAACTGACAATCTTGACCCAGCTGGCCCAGAGGGTCCGTCCCACGGTCGCAAAATTGTCCGACGACTTCTTGTCGTCCCAGTCCATGGTCAGGAGAGTCGCAACCCACGCCGTGGCGAGGAAGAAGATGATGTGGAACATGGGGTAGCTATACTGCGTTGCTGAACGTTCATCGTCGTGGGCGGTGTTACCGCTGCCATGACCGCCGCCGGCGTCGCTGTCGTTGTCGTCGTCTGACAGCAAAGCGTCGGCTGGTAGAGAGCCCTCTTCCACGGCGCGGCGGAGGGCTTCGGCGCGCATTTGACGACGGGAGTTATCGGGCTGGGTGGTAATCAGATTGTGCTCGCTGTCGCTGTCGGCGAGGCGGATGCGGCCGTTGCCGTTGCCGCCGCCCATGCCGAGGGACTGGGTGGCTGCGCGGGTGGTGGTGTACGCTACGGTCAACATGGTGACGATAGCGCCGACGACAACGGTGGTGGTGCGGGTTCCCTGGCCAGCGATTAAAGGGTTGCATTGATGCCCTTCGGTCTCGTCCGGTTCCATGGACACGGCGGACATGGTGAGGTAGGTGCAGTAGACGGCGACCATGGCGGCTTGGGCGAGGCCGGCTTTGGGGTTGTATTCTTGCACGGTAGGGTGGACGGATATCACAGAGATGCCGATCCAGAGGAGGATGTTGATTGTGATGACGGCTTGGTTCATGGTGCAACCTGAGGAAGCGAAAAAGATGTACTGGATTATCCCCATGGCGAAGGAGGCAAGGAACATGCCCAGGGTGGACCCGATGAGGATCACACGCCAGGTTTTGGTTTCGGACTCTTCGATCTGGCGGAGGCAGTACTCGGCCCAGTTGTGGGCGAGGTCGACGAGGAGGATGAGGCCCAAGACCAAAAAGAGCATGGCGCCGATGAAGGCGACGTAGTTGCCCCAGAACTGGAAGAAGCGGTCGGGGATGAGGAGGGTGAGGCCGATGAGGGAGAGCCAGGCGATGATCTTGGGGCCCCAGAAGCCGTTTTGGATCGCTGCGCGGGGGTTCTTGGAGGAGTGCACGCCGAGCATGAGACCTGCGAGGATGAGGTGGAAGATGCCGAGGGCAAAGTTGATGCGGTGCACGGCTAGCCAGCCGTAGCAGTCCCCGTCGCCGCATTTGATTTTGACGTAGTCGAGCATGAGGTGCTGGAGTTTCTCGATGGCCCATTTGGTGAGCATGATCCAGGATAGTATGGAGTTGACGGCGAGGATGAGGGCGTAGGCTATACGGGTTGCGACGCTTTGAGGGGGAGGGTGGTTAGCGCGGGGGAGATGGGAGATGGGAGGGGATCGCGAAATGAACGAACCTGTTGCCGCATTTCCCGCATGCGCTGCAGACCATGGAGCATGTTGCTGCACCGCAACAGCTTGCGGCAGCGGATATGATCTTTTCATGTTGTTAGTGATGGTTGCGCGGAGAGGGTATTTCGAGGTCGAGGACGTACGGTGCCCATGCTGGGTACCGCCAGCAGCGGCAGTGAGAGGAGGGCGCCCATTTTGGCGACGGCGGTGGTATCTCTACCAAGACGGGGAGGCTGTGATGAATCTCGGAACGGATGTGTCGTCGGTCGTCGGTCGTCGGTCGTCGGTCGTCGGTGGGGGGTCGTGGGTTACTATCAGGTTCGTACTCTTGGAAGATGATTGTGATTATCGCTGCTGTCTCACTCAAGAGGCTGCAAACAAGTTGAAACCGGAGCCAACCGACGACAGCACTTGCGACTATATGCGACGCCAGCAGCGAAGTGAGCGGTTACGACATGCCAAGAGAGTCCCTGCGCCTCCTCAAAGATCCAAGACAAGGGTGCCAGCTGAGCCCACGTGATTTCGCGACAGGCCGATGACAACGAAGGGTTAGGGTTGTTTTGAGCTGGAATACCTTTCAAATATTTCACAAGATTACCATGCCATCGGTTATGTAACACCAAGGTGCTGGTTCATGGCATTTAGGTAATGTCTGAACTGTTTGTCGTGCTGGTTTCAAGTGGATTAGGTAAATCTGAAGGCGTGAGAGGTCAAGTCCCCTCTATTACGCAATCACAAGCACCAGATGGTTTGCTATGTGTCACATTGCACATGGTAAGTACCGCAAGTCAGGCACCGGTGTATTTGTATTCAGGGAAACTTATCGACAGTGAGATGTGATGGTGTCTATTCGTATCGGACGAGAGAAGAAAGTTATCATTTGGTCAAAATATTCCAGCTGAACTGGCATGGAAGTCAGATGCTCCAGCACCTCCTGTATGGGCCGGCTCAAAGCAATACAAGCCAGGAACAAGGCGGGCTCAGCAGTCGTCTGCCACTCTGCCCAGGGCTGCTTCAGGGACCATGTCACCCAGGGGCAGGGGCAGAGAGAGCGCGGGACACCCCCTTTCCATGCCTTATCTTGGCACTTATTATCTTTCGAAACCCATGATTGACATCAACCCGCTTCCCGTCTTCTTCACTCTGACAATAGTTTCTTCGTTTCTGGCACATGTTGGTCTTGTCGGAATAAAGTAGTTATTGTCGCCCATTTTATCCCCAAACCACATCCTGTTGCAACTGCGAATCCGGGGCGACGAGTCCCTCATCCCGTCGACCTCTTATCGCATTCATCTGCCGGGATAGGCTTTGGTACCACCGCTGCTGACTGACGTCTTTGCATCTCGAAACTCGATTGATTCCGTCCGTTATCGCCCCTCCCACCGTTGGAGCCCACCACCAGTTTACGATGCCGGACCAACAGTTGCACCGCGCACGCATGGCGTCGAGCGTGGCCGCAACGCTCATATCGCTTGCGTGCGGTACTAACGTACGTTTTTTGCCGACGTCGAATACCATTGTTTTTGATCCCAAAGACCCAAAAGCCCGGGCGCTGACGGTTGTAAACTCACCTTCAGTATGTATACTCGGCATGGGCACCACAATTCGCCGATAGGCTGCACCTCACGACGACACAAAGCAACCTGATCGGCCTTGCGGGTAACTTGGGCATGTACCTGACGGGCATTCCCATCGGACTTTTTGTCGATAACCGTGGTCCCCGTCCTGCCGTTGTTGCCGGCGCAGTGTGCCTCCCCCTCGGGTACTATCCCTTTCGCCTTGCCTACGAAAGCGCCTCCGGCTCCGTACCAATATTATGTTTCTGCTCGTTTCTTACGGGTCTGGGTGGAAGCATGGCGTTCTCGGCCTCCGTCAAAACGTCGGCTATGAACTGGCCACACCACCGAGGAACGGCGACAGCGTTTCCCCTGGCCGCCTTTGGCCTCAGCGCCTTCTTCTTTTCGCTCTGCGGCAGCGTAATCTTCCCAGGCGACACGAGCGCATTCCTGACCCTCCTGGCCGTCGGCACTTTTGTCTTGATCTTTGGAGGATTCTTCTTTCTCAGGGTGTACCCCCATACGCCTTCGTACCAGGCACTCCCCCATGGGGGCCCCGGCCTGTCTGACTCTCAGCGGCTGCGCCGGACGTCGTCGGAGGAGGCCAAGCACCCCCGACCGAGCCCCTTGGGCAGTCCCGTCCGTGGTAATCCGGAAGTAGAACCTGGTATGTCGACACCCACCACCTACACGACTCCCGCGACCACGTCGACGCAGGCAGACGCAGAGGCTGGATCTGGAGAACCGTCAACCAGCGGCGCGCCCCATGACCAGACCGATGTTGAAGCTGCCCGTCCTCCCTCTCCTCCCGTCCCTCGGAACCCGGACGAAATCGAGGACATTGACGAGACCTCGTCCCTCATGTCCAGATCATCCTCGCTCCCCGGTGATGTTTTGGTCCAGAGCAGTGTTGATATGGATCGTTCCCATCGTGTAGATATCCGTGGCTGGCGCTTGCTCCGCAACCTCGATTTTTGGCAGCTATTTGCTATCATGGGCATTCTGGCCGGTATTGGGCTGATGACCATCAAGTATGTTGACCTTGTGTGCTGTGGAAATTGATTCTTGACTGACATGCGCTGCAGCAATATCGGCCACAACGTGATTGCTCTTTGGGAGCGCTACGATAACACGGTCACCGAGCAATTTCTTGTTCAGCGACAGCAGATGCATGTGTCGGTTCTGTCGATTTGCAGCTTCTCCGGAAGGCTTCTCAGCGGTAGGTCCCGTCACTTCGACTCTTTCACTTCTTGGGCTATGCTGACCATATCAGGTGTCGGGTCTGATTTCCTCGTCAAGGTCGTCAGGGCTAGCCGCGTTTGGTGCCTGGTCATTGCCAGTCTTGTGTTTTTCATTGCCCAGATCTTCGCGCTCAATGTCGTAAACCCACACTTCCTCGGCTTTGTCTCCGGTCTTTCGGGTCTCGGCTACGGCTTCTTGTTCGGTGTCTTCCCGTCGATTGTTGCCGAGACATTCGGCATTCACGGACTTAGCCAGAACTGGGGGTTCATGACTTTGAGTCCAGTCCTTTCGGGCAATATCTTTAACCTTTTCTACGGCTGGGTCTACGACAGCCATGTTGTTACCGGCCCGGATGGAGACAGACAGTGCAACGATGGACTGGATTGTTACAAGAATGCGTACTATGCTACGCTCGTCGCGTGCGGGGTGGGTATGGCCGTCACGCTGTCAACGATACGGCACCAGTACAAGCAGTGGCTCAGAGAGGAGGAGGGCAAGGGCGCTGCGGAGGATTGAAGACGAAAGGGAATAATGGAAGCAAGAAGAGTTTGAAGTTGTTTTTCTGCATATGGCAAAGAAAGCGATGGGGATAATTGGGGAATCAGGAGTTCTGGGCATTGTAGATGGAAACGGGGGATAGCCAGCCTTCTTTATCGTTGGATGGCTTTATAGTGGTAGCATGCATTGCATAGGAGTCAGATACAGCGATTTGAAATTCTAGAGAAATAGAGAACTATACCCACCTTTTTTCTTACGAGTTCCAGATCCATTTCATCTGACTTTACGGTTCCGTTGATGTTATCCGCATGAATGAGAACCTTGATGGCTACCGTCCATGGTGTCAACCCTAACCCGTTTCTTATCTCCCCGCGCAACAGCGCCAATCGCAACAAGCTTGCTCCCGGGAGTTTCAGGGGACTTCAGCAGCTCCGCAGGGGGCCGCGACGACATGCCATCATTGTGAATGCCGCCCGGCGATCGATAACCTTACCTTTTTGCAACTCGAGCGCAAACAGTCCAACTGTGAGCGCGAACCGCAAAGATGTTGTCTTTCATTCTCATTCAGAATCGCCAGTATGTATCTCTCCCTCTCCCTCTCCATGTATGATCTCATCCTTTCAGATGCTAATTCTTGCGATTAGGGGCAAAACCCGCCTAGCGAAATGGTACGTCCCCTACAGCGACGACGAAAAGATTAAGCTCAAGGGCGAAGTATGTTTTTCTTTCCCTTCCCTCTTATTTTCCCCCTTTTCCCCCCCTCCTTATTTTCTCCTGTACCCCCCCGCCTCTGTCGTCCCTTCGGTATCGCCTCCCGTTTTATAACCCCCCAGAAACTGACCTGCGTGAAAATGGAAAAAAAAAAAAAAAAGGTCCACCGCCTCGTAGCCCCCCGCGACCAAAAATACCAATCGAACTTCGTCGAGTTCCGGAACCACAAGATTGTTTATAGGCGGTACGCCGGCTTGTTTTTCTGCGCGTGCGTCGACACAAACGACAATGAACTGGCCTATCTAGAAGCGATCCACTTCTTTGTGGAAGTCCTGGACGCGTTCTTTGGGAACGTGTGCGAGCTGGATCTGGTGTTTAATTTCTACAAGGTATACGCGATTTTGGACGAGGTTTTTTTGGCGGGGGAGATTGAGGAGACGAGTAAGCAGGTTGTTTTGACGAGGTTGGAGCATTTGGATAAGCTGGAGTAAGGGTACATCATCATCCAACTGAGAAAGAGGATGAGGACAGAGGAAGGGGAGAAACGGGGGTGGAAAGGGGAGCGGAGGATACGGCGTACATCAAGTCAGCCAGTCCTAGCGAGAGGGGATGACCGATTGCGGAAGGTGTATACAGTGGGAGGGAGGGTTTGGAACGGGCAGAGAGGAATGAAGCACTCATCAAAAGAGTCAAGGACTTTGAGGCTCTGGTTTGGGGGGTTCTCCGGCATCTGGATATCATCCAAAAGGGTTCGTCAACCGCTGCGTCGACTTCTTCCTCAGGACGGATGTGGCCTCATGTGTAGGACATGACACGCCACGCCACTCAACCCTCCGCAGAATTTCAAGGTTGACGGGCTACTAGTGTCAGAGAAGGCAATGGTTTGGGGAGGAGAGCAAGACCACGCCGAATACGCAAAGGGGGACTAACAGCACCCGAGCCCCCACGAGTGGAGGGTGATGAATAAGATAACATTGGCAATTTGAGAGCAAGTACTTTGATAAGGATCATGTCGGAAAAGCAAATCGATTGTTGTATTTGCAAAGCATAGCTACATATGCAAATAATACAGATAATACAAATAACGCACATGTGTGCAATTATGGCCTTGAGACCATCAAGATATTGAGCAACGGGCTCAGTCTGATCTCAGACTTGGCTTCATAAGTCGGGCCAACTCTCTCGAAAGTCCAATATATCGCCTCCTTTATTGGAGGTTTGGTACCAACCGAGATCTCAAAGACCTCAGTTGGGTCCAAAGTGTTGTGTAAGCTCAGGAAATGGTGGCTGCCAGCAACTTTGAAAACCTGCACCCCTCGAAAGCATATCTAGTGAATGCTATCTGGGAGGATATGCAGATGGCATCAATGCCGGCTCCTCGGAATTCAGTCCCTCTTGGGTGAATACTCGCCGCCTAGGATCATGATCTCAGAGTCGGAATCATGATCCATGGCCGTGCCACCAATGGTGAAGCTGCTGCCTTCTCCAGCAGCCTCATCCCCCAAAGAGTTTTCCTCCAAAGAGTGCTCTTGCTGGTCATCATCATCATCATCATCCGTCGTTTCCTCGTCAGAAGAATAGAAAAATCCGCCATCGTAGAGAGGGTCTGTGAACCTCTCCCTCTCCGCTTTATTTAGTTCGCGGATATACTTCGCATGAATCTTACCATAGTCTGGTGTCGCCTTCGGTGCCGCTTTCTCCGGTACCGCGGCAGTTGTTGTGACTCCGTCCGGGTCATTCAGCTTCTCGTTCCACGTCGACTGAAGCGAATCATCCACGACTACCTTCGGTGCCTCGAAAAAGTCCATGGCACGTCCGTGCTTGATCTTGTTGATCCACACAGGCTCTTTGCCCTTGAATAGCTCAAGAACTTTCGGGGGCAAGCGCAGGCTCTCGTCGAACTTCTTGGGTGTGAGCCCTAGCACGATCGGAGGAGATGGCTCTCGATCGGGCACGTCCTCGATTGAATGTTGAACCAAGCTGGTCTGTTCGCTGTGCTCTCGGATCAGCTCGTCAAGCGACTTCTGTTCGTCCGGTTGGTGTCTTAGATGCCAATCGCGTTTCGACTTTTCCATCTTGCTGTTGCTGCCATGTTCTTTGGGGGAAGCGTCGTTCATGTCTGCATCCATTCGTTGCTGGTGCATGGGATTCGTGATGCGCTCCGCGAGTGGGATCCTGGCTGGTGATGGAGCTGCCTGAGCATCGTGATATGACAGTCTTCCCGTATGGCGAGAGCTGGGAACCATGATCAAGTCGTCATTTCGGGAATCGCGTCTATGAGGTCTATCCCTCATCTCGGGAGACCTCGAGCGCCTGAATCTATCCTGGTCGACTGTGATGTAGTCGTCGTTCCGGGAAACACGGCTTTGAAATCTGTCACTCATCTCGGGTGACCTTGAGCGCCCGAGACGGCGATGGCCGGTTATGATGTCCTTGACGTTCCGGAAACTGCGCCCCCGAGATCTGTCATCCATCTCGGGGGATCTTGAGCGCCTGGTATGTTTCTGACTGGTCCGGTGCCGAAGTTTGTGATCATCGGCGTCCGAGTCGTTATAGTTAAGAGGAGGCTGTAAGCCCTCCTCCACCTGATGTGAAAGGCGTGCCTGTCGCTCCGGGTGAAGTACGAACCGGGACTGCCAATCATCATAGTGGTCCGAGAGCCCGTGGATGGTGCCACGGCGGTATACAGGCAATGCTTCCTGTAGTCCGCCCGGGAGGTCTGTCGGGGGGTTGTAACTATCCTCCGGACGTCTCTCCGCAGGCTTACCTTCAGGTGATGGACTATCGGCCGTGAGGTCGATGTGGGTGGTTGTACGCTGGCTCTGGCTGGAGTCATGGGTGATAGCCTTGGAGCGTAAAGCTTGGCAGCTATTCGTTGGCATGTCCACCACCATGCTGTTCGCCCCGGTAGGGACGAGCGGTTTCGTTCCCGGTGCACTCTTCTGGCCGCCTTTGAATACTATTTTGTTGATTGAGGTCAAGACTGGCTCGTCCTCCTCGTCGTAAAGCTCGAAAACTTGAGTATCGTCCCGAGAGATTCTCATTCGGTCAGGATGCATGTGACCATACGCGGGGTTCGCAGTCTCCCGGTATTCTAGCTCCGATCTGGGGGTTGGGTGTTGAGAGATTCTCATCCGATCCGGATGCATATGCTGATGCCTGGCTTCAGCCCCTCTGGGAGCCATGGTGGCGGAAGAAGATGGCACGCTAGCAGACGATGACAGAGATGTCGATGCCATCATCACTTGCTGTAGGTGCAGCTCCATGATACCCAGCCGTCTCGCAAGGAGGGGATTCTGAGAGATCTGAGCTTGTTGCCAGTCGTTGAAGGCACCATGGATGATCTCGTCTTGGTGGCCGCAAAGCTGCAGAAACTGATACCACTGCTTGATCTCACCCTCGACTGCTGCTGCGTCTGAGACATCGCTATCGACTAGGCGGTCATACAGCCACATGATGAAGGGCTGAAGACGCCGCTTTTTGCCCACATCCTTTGGAAATCTTTGATCGACAAGTATGCGGAAATCTTGCAGACAAAGCTCTGTGAAGCTCTTGAGCGGGAGCCCCCTCAAAAGCTCACGGTCCTGTCTGATTCGATCCATGTGGTCCATACCCACCCACATGAGGCGTTTGATCGAAAGATGGAGGCTGTTTTCGATGTCGAGTTAGCGAATTGATTCAACGATACCTGTGTTGAATTCAGGTATGCCTGTGTTGAAGTCAACGATGCCGGTGTTGATTTCAAGTATGCGTGTGTTCAATGCAACTATGCATGTGTCGTTTGATGTCCATACCTTTCCGAGCTAGGTAATTACCGCCCTACTCCTGCTGGCGCCCTACTCCTGCTGGCACCCGAGATGAAAGAAGATAGTAGAAAAAGAACCGAGTTGTATGTGTTGCTGCGTAAATGAACGGTCAATCTCAGATTTCCGAGTGAGAGAGAGGTCTGGAACACGAAGCGGGATGACGCTGAGACGCAGGATGTATAGAGAAGTTTGATGTCGTCGACGCCGGGCCAGGGCAGGCCAGAAAACCAAGCGTGAAAGGACCACGCTTCGGGCTACCTACCTTACCTTCCAGGTTGGTATGCTTTTGGGCAGCTAGCAGAGACCGTGACTGGGCAGGTGGGATGTGTGCAAACACTGAACTCCGACGGGAAGCTGGTGAGGTTCCGGATGGTTCCGGATGGTTCCGGATGGTTCCGGATGGTTCCGGATGGACTGCTCTTTCCCTTTCCGAGTGATGGCCGACTTGGGCATTCCTGAAGCACTTGAAAAGTTGGATCAGGGGTGGGGGGTGTTGGATGAAAATATAATGTCGTGGATATGAGTGCTAGACGCGGTATCCCAAACCCCAGAGCCCAAAACAGTGAACGCTTAAAGGTATATAAAAACAATGATTTGAGTCCGCGGCCATCATCGCTTCAGCGCCGCAAACCTCTTAGCCAAGTCCTCAACCTCAGGAATCCCATCTCCAACGCCTCCCTTTTTTTCCACCGCCTTCTTCTTTACAGTCAAACCCCCAGCCGGCTTCTTTGTCGGAGTCAGTTCCATCCTATTGAGCGTGACCTTGGGATGGATATTATCCGTCGACGGACTCGGCGGGTTGATATGAAGAGGACTTGCCGGTCCAAACGACTTTGGTGGAGTAGCTTTGCTCAACTCCTCCTGTGCCTTGACTTCCTCCTCATCTCCAAATAGTGGCGCCTCCTCGACCTTCTGAGCCTGTCCTCCGCTCCCCTCGTCGCCAACATCGCCCAAGAAATCTGGGGGGTCTCCGAGGTCCTCCTTCTTCTTCCTCGGCCAGTCCACACCGTATGCTCTCGCAATCTCTTCTAGGTACCCCTGCACCAGTTCCTCTTTGGGTGGCACAACACTCAACTTCTTTACGACGCCCTCGCTTACTTTCCCGTCCCTGTTTTCCATTGCGCCGATGACAAACTCCTTGCCAAACTTCTCGGCAAGCATCGTTCGTACGGTTTGAAGCTCTTTTATTTCCGTCTTTGGCGCCGCGTAGATGATGCTTTGCACCGCCTCCTCGAGACCTGGGTCGCAGGTAGGTGAAGACTCGAGCAGCCCTGCGCGAGCGAGTAGGAGCTCGCAATAGAGTTCGAGTATCTCGTGAAGCTCGGTGATGATGTCTGAGCGGATGATGTTCTCGACTCGAATCCGCGCCGAGTCAATCTTGTTTTGATCGAGGAGCTGGGCCATAGCTCGTCGCTGCTGCTTGGCAAGGGCTTCATCGCGCTTCTGGACCATGCGCAGACGAGCGATAGCTAGTTTTAGTTGCACTTTGATTTTGGCCTAGATAGGGTATTGTGAGTACTGGGTGGACTGGTCGCTCTTTGAAAGAAACAAGGGGCCAGGTAGGAAAGGGGCAACATACCACAAGGACCGGTGAGGAGGGGGGAGGCATGTTGATAGGAAGAGCGGGGTATGGTTGTATTCAAGGAGTTGTCGGTGACTCGAGAGTGCCTTTGTTGAAGAGAGAGATGTAGGGCAATATGGAAAGTTCAGCCTCGACTGTACCCTAGGTAGGCTTTGAGATGTGGTTGTAGATGCTGAATGCGACGGGGATGCTAGAGGAGGCGCTATCCGTAGTGAGTGACTGCTTGCTATGGTGGGGCTGAGGTGTACCTAATGCGCGGGGTCGTTTATCACTCAGCTCTCTTGGCTTACCAGTATTGGGGGATGCCTCCACTTCTCCAAATGGGGACAAACAGGGAATGGTCGCTGAGCGACTCAGCAGCTTTCTTCTCCTACAACAAATTTCAAGACCGTTGGCTTGCTTTAACATACTACTACACCAGGTGCTTATGTTCCTACGAGCATATTCCCTTTGAGAACATTTTCGTCTCAGCATGAGTGGTTTCAAAAGTGGTTCACGTGAACAGCATTGCTCCAAGTCTCGCCTTCATCCCACATGTTGAAAGGCTGACAAGGGTATCACCGTCAGAGGAGCATGCACGGACCAGATGGGAATCCTGGAGTGAACCGCGTTCATTGGGGACTCCCCAACCTACCGTGCCTTTTGTCCTCTACATCAACTTAATCACACAACTGTGTTAGAATTCTTCCCTGAAGATTATTTGTACTCGTTCTCTACCGAGTGCCCATCGCTATCTTCTTGGACACTCATCACTCATACTAATAATTAATATCATCAAAAATGGCCGACAAGGACAAGGAAAAGCAGTACAAGTATCGCCAAGAGATCCAACAGGTTAGTTGAAGTCTTTCCTCTCTCCAGTCTGCAAATCGCTTGCTTCGTATCTTCTTCGGCGTGGGAGATCCCAACTCAGGGGCTCAGGGGTTCAGGGGTTCGCGGGATCTTCGGCAGTTTACCGAACGTCAGTTGACAACATGGGCATTCTTGGAGACGCTTCAACCACGGCTTGGGTGGAAC
The DNA here is from genome assembly GCA_033296905.1 of Podospora australis. Taxonomy (NCBI): domain Eukaryota; kingdom Fungi; phylum Ascomycota; class Sordariomycetes; order Sordariales; family Podosporaceae; genus Podospora; species Podospora australis. The sequence continues at coordinate 25,265 of MU864413.1, read as the reverse complement.
GAATGGTCTATTCAACACGGTGCTGGAGAGATTTGGTGGGACACCACTTCGAAGTTAGTTACGTCTGGGTACGATAGTCACACCGTGGTCTGGAGGAGAGGGGAGTCAACAAGTTCACGCAAGGAGGGTCGTGGTCGCAACCGAAACCGAGAAGACGAGTCTGGGGTGGAAAACGGGGTGATCCAGTCGAAACCAGTTATGGTCTCGCTCACAGGCGCTATGGATTCTCTCAGATCAGTACCCCTCATCCGGTGTCGCAGCTCCGGAAGCAGGCAATGGGCGAGACTGCATGGCACAGTCCTGTTTGAACAGGTATATAGGCATGCTGCCCCTGAGCGATGCGAGGAGCTACGAGATATCGGACCGGGGCTGCGGATCTGGACCGGATTTATACCTCACATCATCACCTTGATCGTGAGCTCACGGAAAGATAATGCCACTAGACTGGGCATCACCTTGTCGATGAGGTCTCGGCGTCAGGGTGTAGTCGTAGCCTGGGAGCCACTCAACACCACAGCAACGATGCGATACGATGCGATGCGAACAAATCCAGGCCCGCTGTCCCTCGACGGGCGCACCCCTCTACAAGGCGCCTTTCGAGTGCAGCTATTGGCCGCTTTAGCCCTGAAGTCATGCTATTGTACCTCAGAGAACAAGCCTTGAAGACAACCAGATTTCAACCCGCTGCGAACGACTCTTGCCCCTCCACCATCTGATGTTTTCACCCAAAATCTTCACTCTGTTGTCCACACTCAAGCTTCACCAACTCGGTATTTTCGTCCCAACTTTGGTCGCAGCACAATATCTTGTCAACATCGGACGAAATCACAATGAATTCAGGAGACGCAAGCGTGAACCCGGCTGGGCAGACCAGACGGGTGACCAGGGCCAGCACTCGGGCCGTAGCAGCCAGCAGCAGCAGCACGAGAACCGTCTCTGGAGGCCCGGCCGGGGCTCGAGCACAAGCTGCCTACCTGCAGGGTATCGGGGACGACAGTGACGACGACGACCACGCCAACCCGAAGGTTGGCAAGCCCTCAAGACAAGCCGCAGCTAGCGGCTATATCTCCGCCGACCAGACCGACACCGCCGGCACCAGCAAGCGCCCGATCGTGTATCGGGAGCCGGGACCGACCAGCGGCAAGACGGTCAAGGTCGACCACCATTTTGGGATGTCGGCTCCCACGTATTCCGTCGCTCCCCCGGCCAAATCGTCCAAGCAGGCCGGCAAGTCTTCGGCGCCTTTTCGTCCGAAGACACCCCCTCCCTCCTCCCCCCCGGCCTCCAACAACGGCTCGCCTGCCCCGACTTCGTCGTCTGTGTCTCCCGGTGGTGGTGGCGATGCCCAAGAGGTGGGCAACGACAGCCCGGAGGTGCCCTGGGATGTCAGGATGTACCCAGTTTACCCTGGGAAGGTCGAGAACCCTGCCGCGGCTCGGTACCGCCGCGCCTACCGCCAGCGGCCTGGGTTCGTCTCCGCCTCCCGCTGGGCTGTCGAGTTGACGCCGGTTGAAGCCGGCAACGGTGATGAAGGTATGACTGGAAAAATGCATTGGTGGTGGTGGTGGTGACGGTGCTTTTGGAACTATCAGGTGCTGTCGGCCAGTCTTTCGGTATCAATCGCTCCGCCCATGGTCGATCTGGGAAAGATGTACTCGGGTTCAGGTCCAAGCTCTGTGGCTGCGATGCCAGCAGAGTGTTGAAGTCAAAGGCCGAAAGCTCGGAACTCGGGTCTCGACCCCGAATTCTACACAGCTCGCTCGCAGATGACTTGCTCTCGGCCCGCAGGTGGCTGCTTTCGGCTCGGTGGACGAATTCCGGGGCAGTCCGAGCTTGTGTGGCACTAACCCCAGTAGCTGATCCAAGCCGAAGATGATGTTGCTGCCGACCAAGTTAAATCCACAGTTTAGGAAGTGATCGCTAACCAGCTTCAACAGATGATGTACGTCTCTGGTGAGACAGGCGAGCCGTCGGTTGAAACAACCGGCATCATCGAAGACATTGTCCGCCAACAAGTCGTCGAAATCGTAAGTCTTCCGCCATCACTCTCTCTTCTGCGTATAACATTACTAACACCCTACAAAGCTCCGAAGTTGCACTGAACTTGCCGCCCGCCGTGGTGCCCGCGCCATCACCATCAACGATCTGATTTTCCAAATTCGCGACGACGCACCAAAAGTCTCCCGCCTCCGCACATTTTTATCCTGGAAAGACGTTCGCAAGAACGTCAAAGACTCCGACGACAAGGGCGGTGAAGGTGACTTGGGTGCGGGCGAGGACCCCGTGGGTGGTGTTGTTCCCGGCGGCCCCGTCGACGACACCGCCAAGAAGAACAAAAAGGCCAAAGTTGGTCTGCCCTGGGAACCTGCCTCTTTTTTTCCTGTCGAAGTACCCGAGCGCGAAGACGAAGAAGACGAGGAAGAGGAAGAGATGAACCATATTACCCTCCAGCGTCTCCGGAAAGCCGACGAACGGACCAAGGCCATGACCCGCGAAGAATACGTTACCTGGTCCGAATTTCGGCAAGCATCTTTTACCTACCGCAAGGGCAAGCGTTTCCGGGAGTGGGCGGGATTCGGTATTGTTACCGATAGCAAGCCCTCGGATGATATCGTGGACATTCTCGGTTTCCTGACGTTTGAGATGGTGCAGACGCTCACGGAGGAGGCGCTCAAGATCAAGGAAAATGAGGACATGCACCGCGAGAAGAACGGGGCGGATGCCCAGGGAACTGCTGCTGCTCAGGCTGCAAAAAAACGTAAGGCACCTGGTGGTTTGGGCGGTGGCTTGTTTGACCCCCCCGGGGAAGGACGGTCGCCGGTGGAGCCGAGACATATCCAGGAGGCTTTTCGGCGGTTGCAAGGGCGTCCGAAGAAGCTGAGGGCCATGCTGAACGGGACAAGGATCCAGCAAAGGACCAACTTGAAGCTGTTCTGAGCGGAGTCTGTGTCTGCTTGGATGGTCGTGGTCTCGGTCTCTTCTCGCGGGTTTGTCTGCTTGGAGATCTTTTCTGTCTCTGGCGGCAGAGATGTCTGTTTGCTTGGCTGGGTGTCTTTTCTTCATTTGTTGTTTTTGCTCTTCTGCTTCTTTTGTTGGTTTTCCTTTCCTGCTTCTTTTCCTTTTCTCCGTTTTCCTTCTGCTTTTCTCTGTTCTTCTGTCCGATCTGGACTGTTTGGGCATTGGCGGATGCATCAGGCAAGTTGAATTTTCCGGGTCTTTTTATTTATTTTTTTGTTTGTTCAAGTATGTACTGTTGACGGTGTTTAGGGCAGACCTTGGCGGGCTGGCGTATGGGCGGTTGGGAATTGTCTTTTCCCACAGCGATGTCGTTTATGCATTCTGTGGGCTCTGTGTATGGAGTAGCGCAAGGCAGCATGGGCATTCCTCTCTGAACTGAGAGATATGCATAGCCGAATCAAAACGTTTACTGGTCAAATTCGAACATGTCCAGTGTACTGCCAAGATACAGATTTGTGATGATCATGGTATTTCGCTCCTGACTACGTAGGTATGACTACCCCCCTTACCCCAACCTCGATCACAGGTTCTTCAGTTCTCGAAAGACCACAACATATCCATCTACTCGCAGCCGTCTCTACTCCTTTTCCTCATACTGGTAGCAAGGGACAGAGGTAAGGAACTGCACGACAGGTGAGTAGATAGCTACCCTAGGTGGGCCATACAGCAAAAAAGGGGGTGGATCCCTTTCCTAAACTCCACCACCACCAAAAAGTGGTAAAAAACATACAACACCAGGGATTCCCCAGTGGTCACCCACCTGAGTACTGATCTGGCGCTTCTAAGCTTATCTAGGGCAGAGCGGACGGGATGCCGAGTTTTCTTAGAGCTATGGTCGTATGTGATAGTCTTGTGATCCGATCGTGGTTCATATGGACGAGGGTCAAAACAGGAGAGTTTGGTACCTGAGGAAAAGGCGCCTAGGTACCAAGGTAAGGCAGGTAAGTAATCAAGGCAACGTGTGTGCTCGAGAAATATATCTAGGTATCTTTATGGCAACTCGATAGAAGAGTGGTGAAGATGAGTGGTGCCGGCTGGCTAGATGTGAGAAGCAGAACTTGATCCCAACACGCTTATACCTCGTGAAATCTCGTTTCAGGAAACGAATACTCTCTTGTGAATTGTCATTTATTTCATTCATGTAATGCTGTGGCTCCCCACCAGCGTAAAAACACGCCTCAAGTCCAACTTGATTATGCTCGCTACCGCGTAGGCGTCCCCGGCCCCGACGGCGGCTTCAACCTCCCCCCATCCACATCCAAATCCCAACCCTCCCCCCTCCATCCCCAGGCAACGATATAATGCCCAGCCAACAACCTCCACTCCTCCACCTCATCCAGCCCGCCCTCCAGACTATTCACCCTTTCTTTCTCATCGTCAGAAACCCACCCTTCCCAGATCTGGTCAATAGTCTTTGACCTCGCCTCCTTCAACCCGCCCCCCGGAATCTCGTGCAGCCGCTTTTCCTGGTCGGTTGGAGTTGGATAGGCGGAAAGGGTCGGCATGGTTATACCCCTCGCGGCGAGGTTCGAGACCATCATCTTCCCAAAGGCGTCGTTTGGTAGGATCGGTTCGTAGATGACCAGTCCGAGGGAACTAAAGGACGAAAAAAAGGAGAGAAGAGAATGGTTGGAGGGCAGGGGGAGGTAGCAGAGGCAGCACTCTGACAGCAATAAAGTGGGATATGAAGGGGAGAGAGACAAAAGGGGGGAATGGGAGGGGGTTAGGTCCCGCAGGTCGAGGGCGTGGAGGGTTAGGGTGTTACCGGGAACAGAGCGGTGGTGAAAGGTGGTTGATATTGACTCTGAGGTGTCATCAGACTGGGTTGGAGAAAGTACCCGGGAAGGGAGAGGGTGGGAGAGGATGGTCTGCTTTTTCCGGGAGATGATAGTGGGGAAATCGATCTCGTGGTAGGAGATATTGCTGTGATTTTCAGGGGAGGTGAATACCCTACAAGAGCGGGTGTCTGTGCCGGCGCCCAGAGAGACGATTTGCCGTGGTTTTGACGAGTCGGTAGAGGAAAGAAAGTGGTTGACGAGGATATCAATGGCCGTGGTACGGGTATACGTGCCGCGGTTGATAATGGGGAGACGCCGCTGGCCCCGGGAGTCGGAGAATGCTGCCGCAAAGGGGTCGGAGAGGTAGCCGAGCTCCACGGCGCTGGTGCGGGAGACGGCGGCGTCGTTGTCGGTGCCCTGGATCGTGGCGTCGTGGCGCCCGGAGGAGGTGGGTGCGGATGCGGAGCCGGGCCCGGCGGAGGGACCCCTGCCTCGGCCTCGGCCCCTTCCGGTTGCCCCGCCGCGGAGGGAGAGGAGATTGGGGATGGAGGGGGCGGACATGGCTTCTTCCGTTTGTTTCTTCTCTTGCGGGGGCGGTTTATTTCAGGTGTATTTTGTTCAAAGCATAATTCAGGACAGCTTCTGGGTTTCTTTTCTTGGCTTGGTTGATGGTGGTGGGGTGATAGTGAGAGGGGTGTGAGATGTGAAAATGAGGCTTGCTGTGGAAGTTTGAGGCGGGCTGCAAGTACCTCCACCTACGTCAACTGAGGAAAACTCCACTGCAACAGTGCCTGCATTGGTACATCGCTGTGCCTGCGTTCGCTCTTATGAAATCAGTCTCAGAACTTCCATTGGGAATCACATCTTGAGTATATATCCTTCAAAAACGGTTTTCTGTTCCTTTTTTCTGCTCCTTTTTTTTCTTTTTTTTTTTTTTTTTTTTTTTTTTTTGTCAGAGCTCGAGACCTAGTATCTGATGGGTATCACCTACATCCAGCCCCCCAAGGTGTGTCTAAGCGTATCATCCTGGCACTCAAGCACATATAAACCCTTAATTATTTTTCAGCATCGAGCGCATCTGTCAAAACCTTAGCATTATACCTACAATTTACAGTGGAGGACAACCCCCCCCCCCCCCAATACAGAATGTCTGAAACAGGTTTCACTGTCGAACGTGTCCAAGGGATCCGCTTAATCATATTCTCACTCTTAGACACCCAACAACGTCAAGCGGACAATACTAGCATACGAAGTAATGCACGAACGTTAAACCCAGCATCGTTGATCTTACAAACTCGGCCCACCCAGAGCCTCATCTGTATCCCTCCAAAATCATAAGACCTGGACTCCATGACGGAAGCGCTAGTAATCATATACGGGGATTTACTTCGTATACAAGTCCAGAATCGTCCAATATTGCCAACTTTGAGCTCAAAATTCTCAGAGCCTCGCCTTGGCCTTGCCCGAGCCAAGCCAGACAAAGAGATGTCAGGGCCGTGTGCATTGTGCAAGTTGTGTCACAACACGGCGTTTAAGCGCCTCGGATTCGTCAGGGGGGGCAAATTCACCACCTGGTACCGACAGGTCCGATGCTTGTTCATTGGGTCTTTCCCAGGCAGACGCGGCGCTTTGTGTGGGGGCGAAGCAAACATCAGTGACCCAACACTCCGCCCCTCCAACGGCTGCTCAGTGGTGAGTGGTCTGCTATAAGAGTTCATTGCGTCGCCTGTCATTTCATTTCCTGACCGAGGCGTCTTTTGGGTGTTTCCTTTTTTATCTTTTTTCATCATTTGACCATTTCTTTCATCACCGAATTTCCCAAATAATTCGTTTTCGTTTTATTTTCACTGCAAAGATGTACTCACACTTGGCGCCTGCTGTCGGTGGCGCTCTCGTCAAGCGATGGGTCGAATACTCTGAAGTCGGGGATGTCGACGACAAGCAGCCCATCAAGATGCCTGAGATGTCCACCGGGCAGGTCATTTTGGGCTTCCTGAACCTCGTCTGGATCATCCCCATGACCGTCTATGTAAGTTTACACAAGCGCCGTACCTGATTTCGCGTTTTACTAACTTGCACCCTCCCAGATCTTCTACACCCTCGGCAGAATCTACCCAACTCTGGCTATGGTCGAGGACCCTCTCCCCGACTACGACTCCATCCCCATCGCCGACCCCAGCGACGACGACAACATCAACAAAGCCCCCAACTCCGCCAACCCCTTGGCCACTAAGACGAAGCCCCTGACCTCCTCCCTCCGCGAGACCCGCCGCCTCCTCTCCTCCGTCGCCGGCTGGCGGTCTCACTTCCGTGGCCTCGGAGCCGCCGTCTTCCTCGCCTTCCTTAACCTCCTCATCATCGGGCCCCTGACCTTCCTCGTCGGTCCCTTCGCCCACTTGATCGCGCTCCTGATCCTCACCCCCTTCTCCACGGCCCTCACCCACGTAATCATCACCAAGCCCTCCGAGCTGAGCTTCTTCAAGCGCGTCCCCTCCTTCCGCCGCGCCTTCGCCGCGACCTGGGCTCCCATCCTCGTCTTCTGGGGCGCTAGCCAAGCCTCCATCCTCCTCCCCCAGCTGATCGCCTACCTCGCCGTCATCAAGCACAAGGACGAGAACTGGACCGCCAAGGACGGCGCCAAGCTCGTCCCCGTCGGGTTTTTGGCACTCGCCATCCAGCTGTTCGTCGTCTTCCCCGCCTACGTCGCTCTTACCCGCATTCAGGGCTCGCTTTTGCCTCACGACGACGAGACGATTGTCCCCTTCGACCGCACTTTCGGCGGCCGCGTCGGCAGCGAGATTGTTACCGGCAAGGGCTTCGCCACGCTCCGCGATGCCGTAGCTACGGTTTCCAAGTCCAGCTGGATCAGGCTTTACCTGCAGCAGGTCAAGATCATGGCGGTGGTGTTTGGCATGACCTTTTTGGCTATCATTTTCATGGGGATCCAGTCTGCTATTGTTGCTTAAACACGTTTAGTCACTACTTTTGGAAATACTTTGAAGAGAAGGAACAGATGCTGTTTTTGCTTCATTCAAGTCTTTTGGTCAACAACACCTCTGGTAAAGATTTTGCTGTTTCATACAGCCCGCACTGAAAGTATCATCTGGTGAAGCTTTTCTCTTGGACAGATGGTACTGGAAGCCTTATTATTTCCTTGAAATTTCCTTGACTTATCTACTACGTATATCTCGATGGAGCCCCTTTCCTCAGGGACAAGACACCTTCCGCAAGCAATTTGCTCTTGTACTCATACCCAGTTTCTTGCCGTCTCTAGCGTATGCTTTAAATATAAAATAAAATTAAAAAAACGGCCCTCGCCACGATTCCACTCTGATGTCAACCTTGAAAGCCAGTGACCATTCGCTTTAAAAAGCTCACTTTCATGTCTAACGTCGATCCATGCCGGAAGACGGCCTCCTGCAACGGGAGAGATGATATTTTGATGAGAGATGAGTATTCCCAGTGCCTGTCTGCTCAGTATATACTATACAGCATTGCAAATTTCTCTGAACAATATTCAAGCGCTCCTCTGGGTTGCTCTGCATAACATCTAACCTACATGTGTGAACAAACAAACAGACAGACACCCATGCGCTTGTTGTGCCAGGTGATTAAATGCCAAAGATGGCAAACACAACAACAAAAACATGATGCAAAAAAGACAGGTTTAAAAAGAGCAAACAAACTCCCTCATTTCATCACATCATGCTTGTTGTTGAATTTCCCTTCCATCCACCTATCTACGTAAACCCACAGCCCAACCCATCATGAAGAGTAAGTAGTGAGAGAAACCAAAGGAGGTCGTAAGAAGTGAGGACGAGAGAGAGAAAAGTACTAGGAGAAACAGAGCAGAAAGAAGGAGGGTATTAAGCAAGCATACAATTCTCGCAAACAGCTTCTTCAAGCAGATTACCTCCCTCCTTTCCACCCTTTCCATCTTCTCTCCAGTCCCTTCCCCCCTTGACATAAACCTCACCATTTCTGTATGATCCAAGATACATAAATAACCCCATGGCCAAGCCAAGGCGTACACACTCCCTGATGTTAAGTCGGGTCTCGTTCACGACTTCTGGAAGAACCAGCTCGATCTCTTATTCTCGGGTGGGTTCTGCAGGCTCGTGATGGTAGGGTGGTTAGCGGCCGGGGCAGCCGAGTCACCGCCTCCGCGGAGGGGCTTGGCGATGCGACTCCCGATGTTGAAACCGCCGAGTCCCGTAGGCGAGCCCAGTCCCCTGGTGCTGCCTGCCTTGGCAGCCTCCAGCCTGTCCTTGACGGCGGCGAGTTGAACCTCGAACCTGCAACACAAACACAACAACCATTAGTCTCACGTATCCAAATTTGCTGTAATTGCTATATAAAAGGGGACATGATAACATACTTGTGGTTGGCCTGGGCCATCTTCTCCTGGCTCTCCTGCAGCAGGCTCTCCAGGCTCTGGATCCGCTCGTTGCGGGCAATCAGCTTGCGCTCGGCGATCGCCACCTCCTTCTTGAGCGCTGAGTTCTGCTCGACGAGCTGCCGCTGCACCTGCGTCAGCTGCTCGAGGTTGCGCTCGAGGAAGGCCATCTTCTTCTGCTGCGCCCGGTTGTTGCTGCTGCGGAGCACATTGTTATACTGCTCGCGCGTCTCGTCGAGCGAAATCTCGAGCTCGACCACGCGCTCGCACCGGTTCTGGAGGTCGCGCATCAGGCTCTTCTTCATCACGTCGAACTCGGCGAGCTGTTGCTGCACCGTCTTGCCGTTAGCCATCGGCACGGCGCCGTTGGACTTGACGCGGCGCTGGAGGTCGTCCACGAGAGCCTTGAGCCTCTCGTTCTCCGTGACGCGCAGAGTAAGGTCGGCGCGGAGACCCTCGACGAGCTCGGCTTGCGTGCTGGACTTGTCGGACAAGGTCTTGGCGAGGAGAGCCTTGATTTCCTCCTTGTCGGCCTCATCGAGGTTCCGGGAGAGGATGTCCTCGTGTTCTTGCTGAAGAGCCTCCAGCTTGGCTTCCAGTTCGGCGCGCTTCAGGGCGTCGGCCTCGGTAGATGCGGCGCTGAATGTTGACAGCTCAGCTTGTCGTACGAATCCTTGCGTCTCCAAAAGCTTCTCTTTCAGCGCCTTCAAGTCATCCGGGGGGATGGGGTCACCCGTTGAGGCCAGCTCGTACAATGCCTCTATTTGCGCAATGGCATCGGCAACTGAGCGCTCGTTTTCGCTAAATACGTCCCCGCTGAGATCAAAACCCGCCAGCATCTTGGCCATCTTCTCAGCCTTCTTCTTCTCTTTCTCGCCAAGAACTGCGCTAGTCTCTTTGGCGCTCATCTTCATGTCAAGCATTTGCTGCTTGAGTTCGTCCAGCTCCGTTGTGAGTTCGGAGTTGGCATCTTTTAGTCCGTCCATGGTGATCTGGGCCTCCTTGTTCTCGAATGCCAGCCTCTCCAGCTGCATCTTGAACTCGTTGGACTCGCTGACCAACCTCTCATTTTCCTTTCCAAGCTTGCTGTCGTGTTCTTTCAGGATGGAAAGCTCTTCCTTGGTGTCCCGAAGTTGCCTTTCGATGTTTGCGGCATGTGATTCCTTCTCCGCGAGCTGATCCTGAAGTTCATTCTCGCGGCGCAAGAACTCTTCCCGTTCATCCTTGTCGAGCGGCAGGCTGGGCGTACCAGCTCGCTCTGATATCGCTGGTGTTTCAGCGCCGGCGCGATCTAATAACCTCGAGGGCGTTGCGGGCCTCGCCTGTCTTGTTTCTACTTTTGCGCCGGGCTTTCCATCTGCAGAAAGAGGCGGCACCCACCTCTCTCTCGGTACAGAATCACCGGAGCGCCATACTTGTACTTCCGTCTCCAAGTTTCCAAGATAGTTTTCGTAAGTGGTGATCTGCGTCTTGGCTTTGGCAAGCATCTGCTTGAGTTCCGCAGGGCTGAGTTCGGCGTTGACCTTGGCCTTGTTCTTGATGGACTTGGCTCGCATACCGAAACGAAGTGTGCTGAGAGTTTCGGCATCGTTGTAACTGGAGGGAGAGCAGTTGATGATAAGCGTTGTCCGACTGTTACCACCGAGGGATTCCTGGAGGATACGGGTAAGTTTCGAGTCTCGGTAGGGAACGTGTGATGATTTGCCGTCTGTCAGGGAGTTGATGACCATGCCGAGGGCACTCAAACTCTTGTTGATCTTTTTCGCTTCCTCCAGCGTTTGACCGCTGGCGCCCGTCTTGCCAACCTTTTCGGAACCTGCCAAATCGACCAAGAAGAGCTGACCACTCTTGGCCGAGCCTGTTTCGACGTTCTTTTGGGTGATGGTGATGACGAATATCGAGTGGGAGCGGGATGATTCCTGATTCATGTTGGTCGCAGCAACCGCTCTTGCGTTGCCACCCCTCCTCATGACTTCGAACACTTCTTGTACACTCGAGACGTAGATCTCTAGAAGCCCCTTGACATAAACTCCCCTATTCTTTTCTTCGTGAACAGGGAGGTTGTCGTTCTGCGGCGCCAAAAGATCGCGGATGCGCTCCATGTAAATTTCCATGTAACTAACGCGAACGGTATACTCGATATTTGCGGCGCTTGACAAAATGTTGGTGAAGATTTGTTCGACTATCCTGGGAATCACACCCTTCCCGTTCTCGTCGTCTATGTTGGTACCCATCATGGTGTACGATTTACCCGCGCCGGTCTGGCCGTAGGCGAAGACGGTACCATTGTAGCCGTTGAGAATATCATCGACGGTCGGCTTGATGGAGAAATCGAAGATGTCGGATTGCTTGCATGACATATCAAAGACACGGTCGAACGTAAAGGAGCCTTGCGCTTCCTTGGACTGTACCTTTTCGTTAGTACGCAGCCCGATGCCGGAACAACGAACAAGGGGAAAGGACTCACATCGACCGTGCAAGTATCCTGGCCATCAAAGGTCACAATGGGCTGGCCGCCCGACTCGATTTCGATTCGGTTTTGTGGCCGGAACCGAGCCACGACCTTGATACTATTGGCATTCGACATATTGACAGTCCGCTTCCCGCGCTCCGGGGAAGCGCAAGTTCATGGAAGTGTAAACCGTGCGGGACCTTTTAAGAGGAGGGGAGAAAGTCGATCCGGACGTTATCGGCGGTAGAAGGCAGATTTGTTGGTGGTATGTTTGGTATGAGTTGAATGGAAATCGAGTTTTGGGGATTTGTTTATTGTTCTCTGGCAGCGAGCGTGATGGTTGGTTGGGAGGTGTCTTCGTGGTTATGATGTGGGTGTCGGAACCTGACCGATGCCTACAAAGTGAGCAGAAACAGGCCGACAACTGTTGAAGCTGACAAGAAAAGAAAAAAACCGCCCGCGACTCTCAGGTAGGAGTGAAGGTAGTTTCTAGGACTACGACTACGAGGGTAGGTGAATCCTGAAACGGGGTATCAAAAGATCTATTCTCAAAGTTCTAGATGCCAGGGATTGTGGGGTAAAAGGTAAAGGCGGTCAGGGGTTAGGGAGGGGGTGAGGCGATGTTCCGTTCGGTGGCATTTGGGCGAACTCGAGCTGTTGGTGAATGACGCGCTAGTTCGCGGTCTTGGGTGGACGTTTCATGGGGATGATTGGGGCAATGCATGCCTGAAAGATGACCCCGCGCCCAGCGCTACCAGCTGGAACAGCAGAACACCTAATTATCAGGCGTGGTAGGTGTGGGATCTCTGCCGGCCAAGTGCAGCGGGCACCCCCAGGTCCTGTACCGGTTCGGGAAGCTGCATCAATGATTGCAGTGACATTCCCGTTGACACCCAGACACGGCCTTCTCCAAAAAGATACAGCAGCCGGAAAGGAAACAAAGTGCAAGGCACCAGGGGTCAAGGTAGAATTCAACAAATTCATCAGACGGATTATCCAGTTCAATGCGAGGCCAACGCTGCAACACATCCGGCATACCGTAGGTCCCGTCTCTTGTGTCCCGTCTCTCTGAGGAACAGACGAGTGTCCTTGTAAGGATATAATCATAGGTACCTACAGTCAAACCATATTTCTAGGTAATGAACTCTTGTCGGCCGACAACGTTGATGCTCCCCAAAGCGTTGCGGTTGAACGCATTGTCATGGCGGGATGTTACTTCAAGCGTAATGATAGCCAAGACCTTTGATACAACGGGCACTGTACAACCTCACCTAGTTTGTCAGACTCGGAACTCAACGCTGCTGCTGTATGCGAGCGTGGGAAGTTCTAAGCTGGAATCTGAACGTAAGTTGCCACATAAAACCTCATAACACTGAGATTTTGGTTCAGCTTTGCTGTGAGGCGAGTTACCAGAAAAGGTCAAAGCCCCTGATTGCCTATTATCTGCTACCTTCATCTCGTCTCCTCTTCGGAGCAAGTACTATCACCTCCGCATGTCATGCCACAGTTCACCATCTTGCCACCTCGACCCGGAGAAAATATTTGCACATCCGATATCTGAAGCCGGAATAGAACTAAAAAAAAAAAAAAAAAAAAAAAAAAAAAAGACATGCCTTTGCCTTCCATTCAAATGCTGCAGAACAAACGCCAACTCAAGAGCAAACTGGCCAAACACCAAAACTCCGCTCCGCCCAGCCGTCCCAAGCCGGGATGTATGTCCTCAAAAAGTATACGTGTAGCGCCATCACTCTTATCCCTGATTATTATCTTGATCATGACCCCCTAGATGCCCGCAAACTCCGCCAAAGATTCCACCATGGTGTCCCTTAGTCTTCCCAGCTCTTCTCCACTGTCTCCCTAACACGCTTGGTGTATTCTTTGCGGTTGTCCTTGTAAAGATTTGACGCCTCTACGTTGGCAGGCGAGCCGGTGTTTGGGTCGTTGAGTAAACTGTGTTAAGAGATGCCATGTCAACCTTTGTCCTTCTTGCGGTGATTCCAAAAAAGCCCCAGTTCTCATTTCCTCATCTGAACGCGCAAGGGTGACACCCCGCACCAAAAAGACCAAAACGCACCTTTGAATGCTTGTCAACACGGCTGCCACGTCGTATGTCGGACTCCAGCGGTTTTGGAGGATATCGAGGCAGAGCTCTCCAGTAGCGTAGACATTGGGGTGGAACATGTCGCTGATGAACTTGACCGATGGTGGCTTGTTCGGGTACTGTTCCTCGAAATGCATCACCAGCCTAAATGTTCCATCTTCGAAAGGTGTATCGGCGGGGCCAATAATGACGGCATTCCTGTTTGATGATGTATGGTCAGAACGCTGCACGCTCGGTCGCGATCATTGCGCCCTCGATGGAATTTGGTTTTGTTCTCACCATGTCATGACATTGTCAGGAACGGGAGACGCGGAGACACCGGCGGGAGGATCGGTTTGCATGCGCTACAAGAACCAAGCCAGAATCCATCAGTAATCTATTTTTTTCGCAGACGCGTCGAAAGTCGCGAGTTGGGTGTGGTTTGTCTTCTCACCTTGAAGTCTCGCATCAGACGTCTGCGAGCGGCGGTCGACATCTTGCCAGAAGATGCGCTTCACGTAAAACTTCGGGAGAAGGGAGATCTCAAAGTGAAATGCGGGTAATCACCCCCGTAACCGCGGCACGAAGTGTTGTAGATGACTTAGGTAGCTGGAGCCCTTTCTCGGCTTGAGGATGATCAGTGCGGAGAGAAACCGGCGAAGAGAGATGATGGGGGCGGGACCGGAAAGAAGCTGTGGTTCAGCGTCTGGCAGTGCCGAGACTACTGTGGTTTATCGATAGCATTCGAAGAACCCGGCAGGCGGTACGAATACTAAAGGCTTTCGATTATGACCAATCAAGCGCGCTGGAAGACCACTTTAACAGTTGGTGGGCAAAGGAACAAAGAGTGGCACGTGCTGCAGCAGGCCCCAGCTGAGGCGCGCGTGCCCGTCAAGAATTCCATTCAGCGCGCCACTTCGAGTCCTGGCCTGCCGCCGGACGATCGGGTGTTTCCTCTTGTTGCCTCACCTTGGCCGATGATGCATCCATATCTTTCAGCGCGGCCAAAAAAGAAAATTGGAGAATATTCCGTAAGGGTGCCGATGCGGGAAGAACTAAGCTCCGAACAACTTCTTGTTTTGCATAGGCAGTTCAAAGCATATCCGGTCACCTTTCGAGACAAAACATCGACGAACATACCGATTCGACCATGGATGAATTACCGTTGGACAAAGGAAGTTCACCAAGCTTTTCGACATCCTGGGAACACCCCAATTATGATCGGGGCCATTTCCCCGGCTCCTCGCTCCTCGCTCATCGTTGGTCTCCACCTCCATAGAGCCCCTCCTCCACAGACCCCCTCCTCCTTCGCCCCCCCTTTCACCACTCCGTCACAAGCCGAACGATGCCGCATGTGTGAAAGTCCGGGTGTCTTTTTAAAAAGCTGGCCCTCGGGAAGTGCGCCGACCGTTTTCGACCATGTTTTGTCCAGTCAAGCCTCATTCTCCTCCTCTTCCATTGTTTTTCTCTGTGCTGTCCCGGCTGTCCTCGTCTTGATCTGCATTTTGTTTGTTGCCGTTGCATCTGCTCTTTTATACAACCAACCCCACGATGACCATGATAATGATGCAGGGGCGGCTTGGAAATGCGCTGCGCGTGTCGCCGCACCTTAAAGCCGGCTCGGTTCGGCTCTTCTCGTCACAAGCTCCCCTCCGGCAAGAAATCCGGGACGCATACATTTTGAGTGCTGCTCGGACGCCCACAGCAAAGGTATGTTGCAAGCTATTGAAGCTTCAAGTTTGTAATATTCGATATGCCTGCTCCTCAAAGTAGCTAACATCGCATCGCGCATTGAATAGTTCAATGGCTCTTTCCTCAGCGTACCAGGGCCGCAGCTCGGCGCTGTCGCCATCAAGTCGGCCGTCGAGAAGTCGAAGGTCCCTATCTCCAAGATCACAGACGTCTATATGGGTAACGTCCTTCAAGGCAGCGTCGGGCAGGCCCCGGCCCGCCAAGCAGCCATCTTTGCCGGCCTCCCCCCAACGATCGAGGCCATCACCATTAACAAGGTCTGCGCATCCGGACTCAAGGCTGTGGCTTTCGCGGCGCAAAACATCCAATTAGGTCTGGCCGAGGCTCAAGTCGCCGGTGGTTTTGAGAACATGTCGAGAGTGCCATACTACGTCCCGCGCGGTAGTGGAATGCCTGCCTTTGGCCACATCAAGATGGAGGATGGCCTCATCAAGGACGGCCTGACCGATGTTTACGACCAGTTCCACATGGGCAACTGCGCCGAGAACACGGTCAAGAACTACAAACTCACAAGAGAGGAGCAGGACGCATATGCAATTCAGTCATATGAGCGCGCACAGGCAGCCTGGAAGAGCGGTGCCTTTGCCGACGAGATTGCGCCCGTCACTGTAAAGGGGAGGAAGGGCGACACCATTATCGACACCGATGAGGGTTACCTTGACGTAAAGCTGGACAAGGTTGCCACCCTTAAGCCGGCGTTCGTCCGCGACGGAACCGGAACTGTAACCGCCGCGAACTCGTCAACCCTCAACGACGGCGCCAGCGCGCTTGTGCTGGGAAGCAAGGCGATCGCGCAAGAGTATGGTGCGGGCTCCAGAGTTCTCGCACGCATCGTCAGCTCTGCCGACGCCGCAGTAGACCCGATCGATTTCCCAATTGCGCCCGCAAAGGCGGTGCCCATTGCGCTGGAAAGGGCGGGCATTACCAAGGACCAGGTTGCGATCTGGGAGTTTAATGAGGCGTTTGCTGCCGTCATCAAGGCAAACGAGAAGGTAAGGAATATCCTGTCGTCACTGCTCGCCTTTCCCCGCGTTTTTTTACCCGCAGTTCGCTAACCGTTGCGCAGATTCTGGGGCTGGAGGGTGCAAGGATGAACCTTTATGGTGGAGCCATTGCACTGGGTCATGCGCTGGGCAGCTCGGGCTCGCGCATTCTCACGACACTGCTCCACCAACTGAAGCCCGGCGAGTATGGTGTTGCGGCGATTTGCAACGGCGGAGGTGCCGCGACGGCTATGGTTGTGCAAAGGATTGAATCTGTATGATCTGTATGATTACGATATGGCTGATGAGGGTTTGTTGGAGTTGAGGCAAATTAAATCTGAAAAGCTTCGTTTGACATTAAAATCTTATCTTACGAATACTTCGTATGTCCAAAGTAGAAGTATATTATTATCCAGGGGTTAGGGTTGATCCCACCATTTCGCATGTGGAATTCAAGTTACGGTTATCCATGTCCAATCACTGTTCTCCTTTGCCACCTCTCACATCTCAACACTTGTAAATCCACACGCGTCGCTGAGCTTGGAGAGCTTTCTCACAAGCCATATACAATTGCTTCGACATTTTGGGCCCTGGATACATCCCGTCTCGTTTGGAGTCAATCGTTGATATTTCTTTGCTTTCTCCGTTTGTCGCCATTTCGACTTTGCAAAAGTTTCACGATTATGACCTGCCAGCACATATCGAGTGCCTAGACTCGCGCTCACGATTACACCCGTTTCAAGACCATACATTCTTTCATCACATATCACCGGCAAATATTGATTCTCAACACCTGGCAATTTCCAAGGGTGTCACCCAACATGAGTCTCGCAGTTCAGTTTCTAAGCAAACTACGAGAATTTGCCATCGAAGCAAACGGGCAGGGACTCAAAGAATGGCTGCAGGTCGAGAATGATGTTCCCGATATCTACTACGACCTAGCCCGGGAGCTCAAGGGTAGCTTTCCGGCCGGGAGGAGCAACGCATTGGAGAAGTTTATCGATCAGTGTCTTCCTGAAGAGGACGATGTGGCCGAGGGGAAAGGATCGCCATGGCCTGGGTTTAATTCGTTCATCAAGGATTACTTGGAGTACTGGCGGGATATTGACTTCGATAACATGGTACAGGTGCACGCTCGGCTGAGTGATCTTCTGCTGTAAGACACTTTCTATTTTTATTTATTTATTTTTGCTTGTAACGAACATCAAGTTGACTTGAAGATAGGTCTTGTGCCAATGCTCTGGCAAATCCCACTTATGGCGTGCTGTTGCTACAAACAAGCATGTCTCTTTCCGAGTCCCTGTCCAAGCTGGTGATGAGTCTGAATCGACAGCCAGAAGTGCTCGCCAGGATTCAGGGCGGCGCTTCTGGGGACGAGGAGAGCAAGTCTATTGTGGAAGTGGCAGCAGACATCATCCAGAAATTCTTCACGTCTTGCTTGACGGATCGATCAAGTACGAGATGGACTCCGCCAAAGGGGAAGAAAGTGGCTGTCTATCTGTTTGCCAATCTCACGTTGAAGCTTCTATTTGCGGTATGGAAACTAATTCACCACGACAAACACGATATAAGTACTGACATCAAGGGATATAGTGTGACAGATCACGGTTAGCCGTCCAGCTATTTACAAATATTTCAAGCAGCGGACCATTACTCTCCTTATATCCGGCATCCCAGCGCGTCACCTACCTTTATTATCTGGGTAGATTTCACTTCGATCACAACCACTTCTATCTAGCGCATCTCTGCTTTGAGGAAGCCTATCGCCAATGTCATCCCCAGTTCCTGAAGCACAGGAGGCAGATCCTCACATACTGGATCCCAGCCAATATTCTCTGTGCGCGGTTCCCGTCGATGAACTTGCTCAGCCGTCCTGAAGCTTATGGGTTTGCCGACATCTTCATTCCGATATGTGCGGCTGTCCGCTCGGGCAACTTTGTGGACTTTCACGCCGCACTCAACCTCAACCTTGACTGGTATGTTCCTGCGATCTCCACCATAAGCTTATGCATGGAAAGACTGCTAACAGATCGACAGGCTCTGGGACCGCGGTTTCTACCTAATCTTTCTGTATAGACTAAAACCCCTCCTCTTCCGCTCTCTCACTCGCAAGACCTTTCTCCTTACCTGGCAGGGATCGCTTTACGACACCTCGAATAAAGCTGCCTCACTTTCCCTCCAGGACGTCGTCACCACCGCCACCTACGTGCAAAAGCTACTCGAGGGCTATGTCCCCGTTAAACAACCCGCGCATCCACGAGCGCGACCTCAACACGTCAACACAGTTTTCATGAAAGCCGTGACCAACAGCGCGGCAGAATCTGATGCAGATTCCACCCTCGTCCCTCCGCCTGGCGGGCCTCGCAAGCTCATGCCATCAGAAGGACTCATATTCGGCAACATGAAGCCGAACCTCGACAATATTGAATCGACCGTCGCGGGGCTGGTGTATGCCGGCATACTTAACGGGTTCATCGCAAGACAACAAAAGCGGTTCGTGATTGAAGGAACCAAAAAGAAGGGAGGCAATCCCCTTTTGGCTGGGTGGCCGAATGCACATGAAGCGCTTATCGAGCGGTTCAAGGAACATATCCAGGATGGAAAGGAGGCGTACGAAGCAGGGGAGGCGCCTGACCCCCCTGGGGAGCTGGATGATGTTCCAGGATGGGTCAAACGGGAAATATGATAGTTATTAGGGAGAGATGGATTTCAGGTCATGATGCAATGGATGGCGCCGGCGTCGGTGTAGACACCGACGGACAGCTGGCTAGTGTAACAGGTGCAATTTTATTTGAATGTATGCAGGATACACAAAGGTAAATACCTCATTTTGATGCAGCACACCACGAGTTTCACATTCCAGGATGTCTTTTCTAGTGGAAGGGATGTATTGGTTCAAAGCGGAGGATTTCTGAGACGGCATGACTTGTGCTGGATGCAATCGCTCTCTCTCTCCTGAGACCAGCCCACACAAAAAAAGTAGGTTATTCAAAGCTCCAGTCCCTAATAATGACCCCTCTCCCTCAACCGTTTGACTCTTCTCTTTTACATCTTCCTTCCACTTCCCATCTAGCGAACTTGATACAAACCTCTTCATCTTTTCACGTGCACAAGGGAATCATTTCATTTTCATCGTCAATCATCTTCATTTTTCATTTTTGAAAACTCATGTTCTCCCTCGGGAACAGGTCCAGAAGTCACTTTTTCCCATCTGCTCCAAGACCTCACGCGTTCTGAAGAGGCAAAACAGCGAGTTACAACCCGAACCGACCGAACCGACACCGACCACACATTTGATCCATATATATTTCCATGTCATTTCCCTTTTTGTCGGCCGATTCTCGTATTTTCCCTTGTACATTTCCCGTTACCATGACAGCTTCACACACCTTCGATCTCTTTCTTCACCTAGATCAAACCCATCAATCAAATCCTCTTTCCAAAAACCAAGTTTATCATCCGCCAATCCCAAAACAAAATCGCCAAAACACTGTCGCCAAAAGAAGGGGGTATAATCGCTGAGTGTGCAGAAACGAAAGTGTAAAAAGAGACGACCCAACAACACCAACAAATAACAGCGGCTTGTCGCTACCAAGAAGCAGAAGAGCGCGCCAGAAACCAAAAAGCTGAATGCGAAGAACAAAAGGTTTTCTCGAACCCAAAAGGGTGTCGGCGAAAGGGAGGGAGGAAAGGCGGAGCTCGTTTGGGGTATCGAGTCCGTTCCGTCCGAATAACAATAGACACTAGCGCAACCGGTGAAGTAGGGCGGGCGGGTTAAAAAGAATACGTATGTACAAAAGTCGGTAAAGAAGGGTTCGAAAAAGAAGTCAAAAGTCGAAAACCGAAAAAGGGGGCCAGCAGGCAACAAGGGTTCGGAAGCGAATGTCGAAAAAGCATAACGGACGCAGGTGAGCAAACCGAATGTGCTCGCTTGTCGCCTCGAGAATTATTCGGCCCGATATCTGGCAGCGAATTAAAAGGTGCCAAAACGCTTGCTGGCGGATAGAAAAGCTGGAAAGAGGCATGTTTGTTGGCTTGTTGATTCAACGGACAGAACAGCACCGTTTTGTAACTCATCAGTACAGCGCTGCGGCAGCAATGATGGCCACAACAAGACCGGCAATGGCGCCTCCGCCATGATCAGCTGCTCCACCTTCGTTACTCGGTGAGGCCTTCACGGCAGCCACGGGTTCCTCGACGATGTCGTTGTTGTCACTGCTGCTGCTGTTGCTGGAGGACTCGGCTTCCTCGGTAGCTGCAGCGGCCTTGGGGTACGTCTTGGTTTCACCAATGACTCGGTTCTCGACGAAGATACCACCGATGAAGGCTGACGTCGTGGACGTCTTGCTGGATGATGGCGCTACCGCCCTCGAAGAGGCCACTGGAGCAGGCTTGGAGGTTGTGGTCGGCGGCGGGGGTGGAGGAGTGTTGGCGGGTGCACTTGTGGGCTTCGCAGCCGTCGTCGTCGGCTTGGGCGGAGGTGGGGGGTGGGTTGGTTCTTCCTTCTTGGACTCCTTTGGCTTCTCTGGTTTTGAAGAGGAGCCATCGGTGTTGAAAACCACAATGTTGGCGGACTCTCCCTTGGGGATGGTCACAACGCAGAAGTCGCCACCTCCGTCCACACTGGATGTGTTTGGACTCTCGACACCGCCGATGCCAGTCTTGGAGGGGTCGATAACACATGGAAGACCATTGCACTTTCCGCTGGGGCATTCGATCTTGAGGCCATACGAAGGTGTCTCCTTGCCGAGGTCACGCAGCCACTCGGGGTTCCAAGCAATCTTAGCAAACGTAACGCCGCTGTCCAAGGTGTTACCACCAGCCACGAAGGGACTCCAGTTTCCAATGGGCTCCGACTTCGTTCCCCAAATGCAACCCTTCTTAGCATCGATACCAGGAGCGTTGACGTAGTAATGGGCCGAAGTTCCAGCCCAGTAATCCGGTCCGGGAATAGCAAGAGTCGCGCTGTCTGTGACATCAGTCGGGATGAGCATGGCCTCGTTTCCAGGAAGTACAGTCTGGCAAAAAGACACGACGCTTCCTGCTTTGTTGACGGCCTTCACTGCCCCAGTACCATCGACGCAAAGCGGCTTCTGCTTGAAAGGTTGCTCGAGTTTGCCACGGTTGCAAAATAGACCACCATACTAGAGTGAGTGTCAGCACCACACCTCCAATCCAACTGCATCCAGACTTTACTGACCATGGATTCCGGATAGGTGAACTTCGTATTTGGCTTCCACTGTGCCATCACCTTTCCTGGTTTGCAGGCAATCGGGCACCACTTTCCATCCTCGCAGGGCTCATCGGGACTCATCGCAAAGCCATTATTAACGGCTCCGGGAATGTGCACCAAATCAGGATCATCAGGCAACGAGCATGTCGCTTTCCTTACCACCTTGGGGGCGCCAACAATATCCCCAACGTGGTGAGTGTGTTTCCTCGCGTACAAGTCGTGTGCGTGCCTGTGGCCACGGCCATGATCTGCAAGAACGGGCTGAGCTGAGAAGAGAAGCGAGACCGAGCCAAAGGCGGCCTGAAGCGTTGTTGAGAGCCTCATCGCGTCTGAGTTTCGGTTCCAAGTTACTGGAAACTCGACGTGTGCTGGGGGATTCGGTTCGATCCGATATCGAAGAGGTTGCTGGATACTGTCGGGGTCGACCTGACACTTGTATCCACCGCTATTTCAACCTTCGTCAAGGTTTTTTTTCTGCTGGTTTGTGTAGCTTTCAGCGCATAACGAGCGAGCAAGAGAGAGAATGGACAAGACGAATTCGACTTCGCACGCAAAGAATGACGGCGCAAAGCGAAGGTCTTAATAGCAACGACGACGTCGGCCGCTCGCAGGATGACCACGCGGGGAAGACGAGGATTTGCGAAACGAAAGACGAAAAAAGGAGAGGAAGTCTTGAATGCAAGACGAAAACAGCAGGCAAGGTTGTGCAACAGAGGAGATGGAGAAAGGGAAGCGCGACGATGCCCACTTGCATGGGCCCCCGAAGGTGTTGTGCTCCATGTTTTTCTGGGGGCCCGGGGGGCACGGGTGGGCCAACAGGAGCACCTTCGGCGAGTTCGAGCCTGTCTCGATAGCTTCATGGAACTGCCCAATCAGGGGAGGTGTTGGTTTGGTTCCTGCGGCTCCCCTGGTGGGCTCATCTCGGCACTAGGGTCAGTTCGGCAGGGGTCCTGTCAGGAACAGACCTTCTGGCCCAATGGGAGTTGCAGTTTGAAATTGGGCCGCTAAGCCCAGAGCGGATTGACGAAATGAGGTCTTGCAGGCCGTCGCTGGCCCGGCCGCATCTCATCGAGTGATCACTGCGGTCTGCGATCACGGTTTCTCTCCACGTGGAGAAGGGAGATGACTTGAAAAGCCAGTTCGCGGAGCCGGGAGAAGTCTTTTTTCTTTACGTTATTCCGTGATGCTTGCCCTTCTTGGCAAGCGATGAGTTTTTCTTTTTCTCCTTTGCTCTCATCTTTGGAGAACTTTATGCACTGACGGGAGGTACCCGATGACAACCGCTGATCTTCCTTGGTTCCGGAGAAATTGGAGAGTCGAGCTCAATTCTCCCAACTACCACCGTGCGGCGGGCATGACGCAAGAAGCTGCATAGCACTTTTTACACCAGATGGAGGTAAGGGATATCTTTCTTTTCGCTGGTAAAACGTATGGGTGTGCAGCAAAACTTGGAGATACACCTATTTTTACGAAACAGTAAAATTGCTAGAGGCCAAGTAGGCGGCGCCCTGTGGTTCGTGCCGCAGGTTAGCATTTGACCGCACCCAACGTTGAAGCCACTATCGAATAACGATGAGATCCTGTGTCACGCCTAGAGAGCTATGAAGTCGTTTGCTAGGGCTTCTAGAAGGTCGGTACAGGAACACAAAGACTCGGAAAGTTTCAAGGCAAGTCCTGTCCATTGGTCGCCTGTTTACCAGTTCGTGGTTTGTTTCTCTACTTTCTTGTTTGCTTAAGAGAGAGAAATGTTTCGACCTTCCGGACCGTTGAAACGGCTTTCTTATGTGCTGTTTTATGCCGATTGAACCATGGCTCGGACCATGGGAGGACTTGGTCCGTTCGGTCAAGGTCAGGTCCCATGTAATAATAAATGAATACAAACATTTTTTATAGTCGTGGTATGTTGATCCTCATCAGAGGTTTGCAATGACGGCTAAACAGGCTTTTTGCTCTGTGAGATTTGTTGGTGACTCCCCCGTGTCCAGCAGCTTTTCGGGCCTTTGTGTACGTATATGAGAACAAGGTTTGATGTTTTGCATGATCTGGTATATTGAGTGATATCTTGGTTCTTTCGAGACGCTTTCTATCCTTCAGGCGTGAACCATTCAAGCTCTTCACAATAGACTAAGGTACCTTTGAAGTGCAACGGTTAGTGGCGCATGCATGGCTTTCTCGGTAGGTAGACAGACTCGTCTGAGCCAACAGGGCACTCTGTAAAGAATACCTATATCTCAAGGCGCCTACAGATGAAGCTGTGACAGACAGAACTCCAGAATCCAGATGGCGATGCGGAAGGCGCATATTTTCATATGGTTGTGAAGAACCCTACTTCCCTCTACGAGAAGGTAGCTTTCCCAAGGCAAATAAATATACCAGGTAGCTGCAATAGCTCCCATTTTGATGGCTACAATGCCTGAAATACTGCTCAAAAGTCTCTCTCTTCGTATTGCTGCAGCATGTTTGGGCGAGTGGGAACCTGCACTCGGGCCAATAGGAGGCCACTCTGTAAGCGAAAGCAGCAACAACGCACGATCCGCCACTGTTTTGTTCAACGCAGCAGCGCACGGTTCTTCGGTCACGTGAAAGTCACGTGTTTACGGTATACATCAATCGTCTAACACGGGCCACAATAGCTTCCTCTTCCTGAACAAGAAAAAAAAGGAAAAGATGGCGACATCACAAGCGGAGTCCAAGGATGAGAGATACTTGCTGCTAAACATCGCTCGAAGCGATGGCATGGGCTATTCCGATCTTCTTAACGAGCCGCTGAATCCCAACGATGATCAAGACGCGACGCAGCTAGAGCGGTGGGAGGTCATCATTGGAGGCCATCTCGCGATTCAGTTGTACCCTCAGGATGAGAGTAAGTTTAACTCCATCATCACCAATTTCTTCGTTTTGTTTTTTTCTAATGAATCTTTCGACTGAATAGCACGCTTCAAGCTGGCCAAGCTCCCGCGAGGCTACGAACTCAGAGCTGCCCTTCGTAAGGGCAAGGACCATTCGGTATCCAAAGATTACTACCTCTATGGCCACCCCGCGAGTCGCAGGGCCATGTACCGCACCCCGGGCGAGTTTGCCCTGCACTGCCTATGGCTGGTGAGCGCCTCGAACGACAACACACAGTGCCTTTGCGACCTCTGTCCCAAGTATGTCGAGAACAAACTGGCCGAGATGCAAAATGCGGCGGGGCTCTCGGCTGCTCAGCAGTCGCATTACCAGCTGCAGCAACAGCATCAGCAGCAGCAGTCCCAGCAACAATCCCAGCAGCAACAGTCTCAGCAACAGCAGACTCAACAACAGCCATCCCAGCAGCAACCTCAGCAGCAGCTAAGACTTGCTCCTGCTGGAAATGCTGCACCAGCTCTTGCACAGGCTTTGGCTGCTCGGCAACAGCAGCAGCAGCAGCAGTTGCAGACCCAGAACCAGGCGCGGCAGCAGGCCCAGCCTGCGGTCCCGGCGAGACAGCAGGTGCAGCCGCAACAACAACAACAACAACAACAACAACAACAACAACAACAACAACAACAACAACAACAACAACAACAACAACAACAACAACAACAACAACAA
>MU864412.1:107884-152355 GCA_033296905.1 Podospora australis | reverse complement strand
TACCGAAGTACCTATATTTTTTACCGCCCGTTTTATTTTGGATTTTTGTTTTCTGTCGGCGCCTACATGCTTCAGGTTCATTGGAAGACTGAGGGATGTGAATGTAGAAGAGAGGGAGAGAAATCTTCCTCAGTTTTTGGAAGCATGTCTTCCGAAATCTGCATTGGATTTCCCTGGAAATGACAGTCTGGATGTTCTCACCCATCGATTCCCACTGTCATTAAATCCCCAGCTCCAGCCTGCTAATTACCCAGTTACCAGTAGAATAGATCTGACTTCTGAAATTTTACCGTCTCAGCCTGTCATGAGTTCTGTTCGAAAACATCCACTCCCCTTCCACCTTACCTCCCCTTCCCTCATTACGTACATAACCTGCCCTATATCCCTTCACCTTTACCATCATTCATCACCCCTCCATTCTCACCCCTCCCCTCATCCCCAAATCAATTCGAACCGTCCCCCTCCTCATACTCAAAAGAAGAAACCGACTCCCCAATGTCCCCGTCAAAATACAAACATGATGATCCCTGCGCCGCCGGACGTGAAATACTGCAAGGCTCAGGCTGGCTTCGCACGTAAATGTACTCGTCCTACATTGGCACAACCACACCAACCATGTTAACGTTAGCGGGAGGCCGTCTAGGTAGGGGATCAGAAATCAGTGAGGCTCCTCCGAAATACTGTACCTACCTTCTCCTTGCTTTTGAGCAGCAAAGATATGCCAGTCCAAAACGTTTCAAACAGGTGGCATATTCCCCAAGACATGCTGGACAAGCTTATGTGGATTTTATTTCGATTTCACGGCATGAATTAGGACTATCAGGAAGAAAAGAGCACATGAACCAAAAGATAAGGCACCGAATAATTACGAGAAGGTGAATCACAAACATCGGCCCGGTACCGAACCGGCAGCTCGGCACCAGTGTGCACAATGCCGCGTCCAGATTTGTTAAAGGATCACCTTCAACCAATCATATCCTCCAGTCAAGTGACACGCTTCCAATGACAGAGATGCTGTGCCTCATGAATGCAGGCGTTACATCATCAGACTGATGGGATTCTTGACGAGCGGACTCACGACAACCTCATATGACAACAGAAACAACCCAATGTGGTGCTTTTGAAAAAAAAAAGATGTTATGCAGTATATTCTGTACGGCAGCTACTGCTTGCCTCTACTATCCATATCTACCCCAGTTTTTCTTGTCTGCCTGCTTCTTGACATTCTATAAAGACCAAACCGTCAGTCTCAAAACAAATATGACGCCAATCTAAAAAACCCCAACCAAGGAGGTCTCGCACAAAAAAATAGATAACCGTCCGACTAATCCCGTCAATACCTCAAGCTCAACCCCTGCCCGTCGACATCGTACGGAAAGTACGAATCGTAGGGAACATCTGGAGACCCTGGATATCCGGATTCCACTTGACTGGGTTGGTGCGTCTCGTGATGAGCATGCGAAGTGTGGCATACAAAATCAGGACAAAGCCAAACGCCATCGGTACCAGCCAGTACAGAGGTAGCAGGCTGCGCGTGGTTCCAAAGACAATCTCGACGCCGGGAGTGTAGATGATGAACGCGGCAAGCGAAGCGCCACCGAGAATCGAGTAGAACGTGATACGATTGCGGAACATGTACCGACCAAAGGGCAGCGTGAGACGAGCCTTGCAAGCAAAGAGATTGAACATCTGCATCGTCATCACGGCCCAGTAGTACATTGACTGGCCTTCGGCCAAGATGTCGTACTGAGTCGGTCCATCGATACCCTTGTACGGCTGCGCATCCTTGGTCCAGTAGTTGGTCGGGGGTCCGGATCCCTTCTGCATGAGATACGCATCCTTGAGGGAGATACCACGGACGTGAAGTACCAAAAAGAACGAAAACATGGCGCCAACAGCCTCAATGATTCCAACTTCCAGGTAAGCCCAAGACAGGAGAGGACCGTCAACCAGAACCTCACCGCCAGTGCTCTCAAACTTGTCTTTCCAGTAGTCCTTGGTGAAGTGCTGATGAATATTGTGCATGATGCTCTGGAACTTGGTCTGCTTCTCACCGGCAACAATAACGCCCGACTCCTCGTCAAAGTGAGAACGGGTGGCGCGAAGAGCACGGCGACGGAAAAGCTCTGCCGTCTTAGGGGTAACAGGCTTCCGGGGCGGTAGCTTCATCAGGCCTTCAGGAGTCTCGGGAGGGTCCCAAGCAAACGAAAGCGCTGCGATCAGCTCAAATCCAAGATCGATGACCAAAATGAGGATAGCCGAGAGAGGAAGTGGAATGGGAATAATGACATAGAGGAGATTGGGAATGACCTCTGGCATGGAATGGGTAATTGTGTACTGGATCGACTTCTTCAGGTTCACGAAAATGAGGCGGCCCTCTTGGATTCCGCGAACCGTGCTTGCGAAATTGTCGTCCAATAGAATCATCGATGCAGCCTCCTTGGAAACGTCAGAGCCAGACATGTTCATCGCGATACCGAGATCGGCCTTCTTCAAAGCAGGAGAATCGTTGACACCGTCGCCAGTGACACCAACGATGTGTCCCATACTCTGGGCGCGACGGACAATCTCCAGCTTGTGTTTGGGGGAGGTACGCGCAAAGATGATCTCATCCTTCCAGAAGATATTGTCCCACTCAGCGTCTGTTAGACCGTCGATTTGCTCACCATGGATAACAATGGCCTTGAACTCGTGCTCTTGGATGGAGCTGAGGGGGCGTCCTGTGCGCTTGGCGACCATAGGCTTGGTCTCGCTGAGCATCAAGTTGATCTTCCTGCCGATCGCTTCCGCAGTCAAGGGATGGTCTCCCGTCACCATCATAACCTTGACACCGGCGGCACGACAGCTGCCAATGGCCTCTCGGACACCGTGCTTTGGGGGATCTTGAAGCGAAGCAAGACCGACAAAGACAAACTCTCCGAGGGGGTAGTTCTTCAGTTTCTTGTCGAACACAAAATTCTCCGGGAACTTGTCGCCCGGCAGAAGCAACTCGGCAAAACCCAGCACGCGATGACCTCGGCCGGCCATCTCCTCGTATGTATCATCATAAGCTTGCTTGTGATAATCCGAAAGAGGAGCGCTCTTCCCGCCGGAGTTGAGAAGGATACGGTTGCAGAGACGCCAGATCCGCTCAGGGGCGCCCTTGATGTAGAGTGTCAAGAAACCGTTGTCATGAGGCTTCTTGTGGATACTCATGTGCCACTTCGTCTCGGAGCTGAAGGGAAGCTCAAAGACCTTGGGGTATTGGTCAGCCAAGCTGTCAAAGTCCTTGAGCTGATCACCAGCGTAGCGAACAAGACCAGACTCGGTGGCATCGCCCATAATCTCCCGCTGGCTGACTGGCACATCAGTGCGGTCGAACTTTGCCCGGGAGCACAGCGCAGAAATGTGAAGAATGTCCATGACTCCAGGCATGGACGGGCTCGCAATATTCTTCTCCTGCATTGCACCGTGGGAAGCCTCGTACAACTGGCCGCAAGTCCAGATGTTGGCCACTGTCATTTGGTTGCGGGTCAATGTGCCGGTCTTGTCTGTTGCCAGTAGGGTGATGGCACCCAAAGTCTCGACTCCCTGGAGATCCTTGACCAACACATTTGCACTTGCCATGCGCTTGGCGGCGATGGTCAGAAGAATCGTGACGGTGGCAGGCAGACCCTCGGGAACCCAAGCAACAAACTAGAAGAGATGATTAGCGGTGTGGTAATAGAAGGTGCAGACACAGAAGATATGACTTACGACACCAATGGCAAAGTTGAGAGCCAGGGAGACGTTGTTGTTGTTGATGGGGAAAGAGATACCAAAGAAGACTAGGGCTGTGACGATGGCAATTGTGGCGATGATCTTGACGAAGTTGCCAATCTCAACAGTCAAAGGAGACGTGACCTTCTCCTCGCCGGCTGTAAGATGGGCAATCTGGCCCAGCACGGTACCATCTCCGGTGCGGATGACGATGCCGTACGCCTCACCAGAGACGCACAGCGTACTGTTGAACATCAAGTTGCTCGCCTCGAGGGGGTTTTGCATGTCATTGTCTACCGTGCGCTCCTGAGGTTCAGACTCGCCAGTCAGAGAGGAGTTGTCGACCTTGCAGTCCGAGGCCGAGTACACCAAGATATCTGCTGGGGTCTTGTCGCCCATGCGCACGAAGACAACGTCTCCGGGAACCAAAGAAGCCGCCTCGATTTGTGACAGCTTGCCGTCGCGGATACACATACACTTGGCTGGAATCATGCTGAGGAACGAGTCCAGAAGGGCTTGTGACTTGCTCTGTTGGTAGAACTCGATGAAGGCATTGATGTTGGCGACAGCGATGAGGATGGCGCCCAGATAGGTCTGTCATGGATAGACAAGTCAGTGAATGCCACAGTAAGATACGCAAGACCAAGGAGGAGTGGCTCACGTTGGGAAAGTTGTCTTTGAAGTCGATGGCCAGCAGAATGTACTCGAGAACGCCAGCAAAGATCAGCAGGAGGTTGAAGAGACTGGTCAGGTAGCCAATGTACACAAGGAAGGGATTGCGTTTCTTGGGAGGAGTCAGGACGTTTCTGCCGTGAACCTCGGCGAGACTGATGGCCTGCGCCGAGGTCAAACCCAAGGAGTCGGCAGGTTTCTCGAGGTTAATCAGCGTCTTGTAGCGAGATGCCACCTCCTGAGGAGTCAAGAGGTGCTCTTCCACATTGATGTTCTTCTCGTTCTGGCGTTGACGGCGGATCTTCTCTTCGCCAGTGATGACCTGAGGAATGGAGCGAGATCTGCCATGTCCAGCAGGCGCATTGTCATTCCGGGAGAGCTTCTCGGTCGAGGACGAGAACTGAATTCTCTGACCAGTACCGCCGAGGCCGCCTCTGGAGGCGGATTCGCCGGGATCCGACATGGCTAGTAGAGGCTGCTAAGAGTGATTGTCAGGGATGCGGTGGTCGTAGTACAACAAAGAGGAGAGTAGGAGGTGGTGTAGCGTAGGTGGTGGCTAAATCGAGGACAACGACTAGATAGGAATGGATGGATGGGAAGATTCAAGAAGAAGAGAAGAGAGGTTTGGAGGGAGAAGATTTCATGGAAAAGATTTAAAGAGAAGATGGTTCGGAGGAGTGGACTGGGAGGGGAGAGGAGGGAAAACGTTTTCGCTGAGGCTGCCGATTTACACGACAGAAAGGGCAGTCATTTTGATGTACCTACCCTCTAAGAGGCTTCCACGTTGGGATTTTGTGCTGCCCACGGGAAAGAGCAGATAGCACGCACTCAGGTTGGTGGGCACAGTGGAATGTTTATACGGGGGCCATGCGGATAAGGTATCTGAGCCGTGATTACCTGCAATAGATACAAATATTGGAGCAAGTGGAAGAGGACGAGAGGCCCTGGTTCTAGGCCCCAATTTCATCTGCGCTGTCGCTGCTAGAAAATCAAGACCTAGGTGCAATGTGGAAATTGTTTCCGATCCCGACCAACAGACTTTCTTTCTCGTCCTGTCTTTATTGAGGAGGTAAGGTACATGTCCGAATTGATTGTTCGCCCCATTTTATTGCAACTGCTATGATCTGTTTTCAAAACGCCAAACCTCAATAGGTACCTGAGGTAGCGTTTGAGTTGTCCCGTCCCATTTCTCTCATTGCCATCATCCTATCACGGCAGCCATCTCCCAGAGTGCATTCTCAATCCCAACAGTGCTGGCAATTGCCTGTCACTCTGACTCAGGCTTGGCCGCATACTTGTCCAGATCCGCTCCCGTCAACTTCGCAGCTACTAGTTCTGTCAAGTTGAAGACACTAAGACTCAGCTCCTCAGGTCCACCACTGTCGAATGTCGAGCCACCGAGCACCATCAGGTTCTCCGGGTACTTGTTGAACACATGCAGAGCCCGACTGTAGGCAGATGGCTGCGAGCACGGGTGCATTTCCCACTTCTCCGGGTCGCCGCCGAAGCGGTTCGAGTACACCTCGTCGCGATCGGCGTCTGACACGATAATTGTTCCGTTCGGGCCCCCCGAAGGCGACCACACGACATAAGGCGATGCGTTCGGCGCGACCTTGCCCTCGATCACGATTGGAATACCCGGGGCGGAGTCAAATTCGGTTGGGTGCTCGGCGAGACGGTAATAGACGGGATAGTTTACACCGTGAGAGCTGGAGTTGCCGATAGGATACTCATACACAAGAATCCATTTGTTGATGGGAGGAATGTGTGCCACCACTGTCATGCCAGGCCGAGCAATGTAGAGTTCATAGGCCACGTCGTTGACAACGGGACCCCATGTGCGAAGATCTGCCGACCGTTGGTGAGCCAGCTTCTGACCGTGTTCTGGATCTCGTTGGTCTGAGTAGTACACGATGAGCTCGTGGTTGTAAGCCAGTAGAAACGGCTCCCAGATGGGCGTGGCACCGTTGGTGGTGTTGGGTCTGCCACCTTCGGCCACACGACTGACAAACTGCCATGTGCGGGCCTTGTCTGTACTGGCATAGAGATCGATGCGAGTGCCGTTGTCGCTCCAACTGTTTCCTGATGCCAGGATGGTGCCTGCTTCGAAGCCACCCAGAGGTTCCGGGAGCTCGTAGATGGCGGGCTGAGCACTCATACCCCAGCCGTTGACCTGGTCGGTGATGTTGGAGATCCAGTCCCAAGTTACTCCACCATCCTTACTTTCAAAGACTGGGAAAGAGGCGTTGGCGCGAAAGAAACTGTCACCCATGACGGTGGTTGTGACT
This sequence comes from Podospora australis, assembly GCA_033296905.1. Lineage (NCBI taxonomy): Eukaryota > Fungi > Ascomycota > Sordariomycetes > Sordariales > Podosporaceae > Podospora > Podospora australis. The sequence goes on along the minus strand of MU864412.1, from coordinate 145,657 downwards.
AGAAGAGTGCCATCTTGCAGCTCGGCCTGCCGAGGGTAGGAAGCGCGACTTCCAGCAGGAGGGTCATAGATGATGCGTCTGGAGAATGGGCTAAAGGGTACCGGATCCGTTTGCAAAGAAGATGAACATACGGCAACGCTGGCTTGAAGAGCCAGGTATACGGCGGTTGCCAGTCTCACTGCCATGGTCACGCCAGTAAGTATCGAAGCGATGAACAAAGAGCGACGTGGAAACTGTCACTGACAATATCGTTGACAGTGTCCCCCTTTTGTTGGCAACAGATAATACCAGAATTCCAAAAGGGCGACGGATATGCGAACCATCCAACGATATCACTGTCTTAAACAAAGGTATACAGACAGCCAAAGTACCAAGACATGCGCACCAGTAGGGTTATTTCTCATGTCCCCATTCCTACATCCGTCATCGAAACAACCGTCGGTGTCATGAAAAAAGGCTTTTGTGTCCATCATTCGCCTTTCCGGCACTTTACCCGGTCTCTTGATCCATCGGCCTGGCTTCGGGGGGATCGGTTGAGATTCCGGGACAGTACCCAAAGGGTTTGTTTACTAGCCCCCTTTCCCTTTTGGGTTCCATCCGTGCAGTGCTGGTGATAGGAGCGCCAGTACATCCCGACCGAGCCGATACCATGAACCCGGTTTCGCTAAGAAATTGTGGTCTTCCCCCCATCATAGGGATGCAGGAGCCGACCGGTATGTAACGTTGATAGATTACCCGCACTGAATGCGCCCCAATCGGCTGGGAATAACTGCGATCTGTAGATCTTAGCGTTTCCCTCGGCAATTACACACGGCATTCATGTTGAAGTTTACACATCATGTGCAAAAGGTTAAATGAGAGACTCCAGTGTTAGTGAAAGGGTTATACATCCTTGGTGGCGGTCAAACGTAGGTTCATAATGGGTGGGCGCTCCTGTCCATGCCAGACTAGACTCCCGCCCCCTTTTGACCGAGTGTATATGGGAACTCAATTTATGAAGCATCATGCAGTTACTTTTCTGGATATTAGGACTCTCTGGCGTTGGCCATGCCATCGATCTTCCCTTCCAGTTCTACCCTGATTGCGTCAACGACCTGTTGGCGTCGAACCAGGTCTGCAATACCACCCGGTCGCCATCTGAGCGAGCGGCAGCTTTAGTGGCAGCGTTGACTGACGAGGAGAAACTCGACAATATCATCAGGCAGGCGGCAGGCAAATCACCCAATGTTGTTTTAAGCTAACTGTTTCCTAGTAAGTCGAAAGGCGCACCACGTATCGGTCTTCCAGCGTACAACTGGTGGAGCGAAGCTTTGCATGGAGTGGCATACGCCCCCGGAACACAGTTCTGGAAGGGAGATGGGCCCTTCAACTCATCGACCTCTTTCCCTATGCCATTGCTCATGGCAGCGGCCTTCGACGATGATCTGATCGAGAAAATCGGCGAAGCTGTGGGCATCGAAGGTCGAGCATTTGGGAACGCTGGATTTTCGGGCCTCGACTACTGGACCCCGAATGTCAACCCATTCAAGGATCCCCGCTGGGGTCGTGGCTCAGAAACACCGGGCGAAGACATTCTTCTTGTCAAGCGCTATGCTGCCTCCATGGTCCGTGGCCTTGAAGGCCCCGGCCCAGAACGCCGCATAGTCTCAACGTGCAAGCACTACGCTGCCAACGACTTTGAGGACTGGAACGGCACCACAAGACATGACTTCAACGCCAAGGTCAGCATGCAGGATTTCGCCGAGTACTACATGATGCCGTTCCAACAGTGTGCGCGTGATTCCAAGGTTGGCTCGATCATGTGCGCGTATAATGCTGTGAATGGGGTGCCTTCTTGTGCGAACCCCTACATGCTGCAGACGATTCTTCGCGAGCATTGGAACTGGACAGAGCACAATAATTACATCACAAGCGACTGTGAAGCGGTACTCGATATCTCGCTCAACCACAAGTACGCCCCAACCAATGCCCACGGGACTGCCATTTCCTTCCAGGCCGGTATGGATACGAGCTGCGAGTACGAGTCGTCTTCCGATATCCCTGGAGCATGGAGTCAGGGACTACTGAATATCTCCACGGTCGATACGGCTCTACTAAGACTGTACGAGGGTCTTGTGCGCGTCGGTTATTTCGACGGTAGCAGTTCACAGTATGCATCCCTCGGCTGGGCAGATGTCAACAAGCCAGAATTTCAGGAACTTGCACTTCAGTCTGCCGTGGACGGCACTGTCCTGCTCAAGAATGATGGTACTCTTCCCTTGAATCTCAAATCAGGCTCAAAAGTGGCCATGATTGGTTTCTGGGCCGATGCGCCCAAGGCACTGTCTGGAGGATACAGCGGTACAGCAGCCTTTCTGCACACCCCAGCCTACGCTGCTCGTCAATTGGGACTTGATATCAGCATCGCCTCTGGACCTGTCCTCCAAAACAACTCAGCAGCAGACAACTGGACGGCCCCAGCCCTCGAAGCCGCCAAAGACGCGGAGTACATCCTCTATTTCGGCGGCTTAGACACGTCCGCGGCGGGCGAAACCAAAGACAGGTGGGAGATCGACTGGCCCGCAGCCCAGCTCACCCTGATCAAGCGCCTCGCCACTCTCGGCAAGCCTCTCATCATCGTCCAAATGGGCGACCAAATTGACGACACCCCGCTCCTAGAACTGGAGACCGTCAACTCTATCCTCTGGGCGAACTGGCCAGGTCAGGACGGCGGCACCGCAGTAATGCAGCTCATCACCGGTGCCAAAAGCCCAGCTGGACGTCTCCCCGTCACACAATATCCAGCAAACTATACCCACCTCGTCCCCATGACGGACATGAACCTGCGTCCTACGGACAAATATCCCGGCCGTACCTACCGTTGGTATCCCACCCCCGTCAAGCCCTTTGGTTTTGGCCTGCACTACACAACTTTCCAGCCTGAAATCGGTTCCTTCCCTACGTCATTCGCCATTCAGGACTTGCTCGACAAGTGCAGCAACCAGTATCCAGATACCTGTCCCCTCCCCACCCTTCCGGTGGAGGTAACGAACACTGGCAATCGCACCTCCGATTACGTCGCGCTGGCTTTCGTTTCGGGGGATGTAGGACCCAAGCCGTACCCCATCAAGACTCTGGCAGCGTACACCCGGTTACGGGACCTCAAGGCCGGTGATAAGAAGATTGGCCAGCTGGCGTGGACAGTGGGAAATCTTGCTCGCCATGACGAGAACGGAAACACGGTCTTGTATCCGGGAACGTACACTGTCACGATTGACGAGCCGGCACAGACGAGTTTGACACTCACGCTGGAAGGAGAGGCGGCTGTTCTGGACAAGTGGCCTGCTCCTCCAAGTTGAGCGTGAAGTGCCCAGAACAAAGGTTCAAGTGAGAAGGGAAAGTTGGAGGACCTGTGATACAACTAATTAGAAGAAAATACATGTAACGTTGACCTATTGCATGGTATCAGGAGTGATAACTGGTTGGTTGGAAATGTGTACATGGAGTGAATAATATTGAAACTCTAAAACTCGACATACATCCCTGGAGGCCAGCCAGACCGTACCTAACCCCAACAGCGCTCGGATTGAGACGTTCGGTACACTGAGCACCTAAGCATACTTTTATCTCAGCATGGAGACTTTCCCAAAAGCTGAGTCAAGAAAAAATATGACCTCACCTCTTTGTTGTGACCTGTTTTTTCTCCAAAAAAAAACGCAATGGAGAGTGCCTGAAGCCGGTGCTAATCTGATGCCCGGCGTTCCAGCTTTTTCATCGAGCTTGGATCAGAGAACGAAGGGTCCTCCTCGGTTGTGGCGGCCGCGGAATCGGCCTGGAACGTAGCCGACGATACACTGACGACCCGTCTGTCCATGGCAACATCCAACGCGGTGTCGATGTTTGAGGGCCCCGAAGGGGCACCTAGTCAAGTTCTGGAAAGACCTTGACGACAGTGTGAAGCGCTGGATGCCTGGTACTGACTCTGTCTCGGACGCCCAGCTGAAACAGGCAACGGAGGTAACTTACATGAAGTACATCATGAGAGTCTTCCCACTTTGTACCCTTCATGCCATTCTGGGAAAGGTCGAGTTTGCGATCAGTCCTGACAGAAAAGAGCCGACACCTCCAGATGGATTCAGAACCTCCTGCCTTTGTTCCACCGACAACGGGCCCGCCAATGGCATAAAGAAATGCTTCGACCATGGCATAGTTGTCATTGGGACGCTGGACTGCCGCCAACCGTACGCGTCTGTCCATCGCAACATCGAGGGCGGTGTCGATGTTGGATACCCCGCCAATGGCATGAAGAAAGGCTTCGACCATAGCATCGTTGTCATTGGGACGCTGGATGGCAAGGTCCATAGCACGGAGCTCTTCCACCGGCCAGTCAGCAGTGTCCCGGTCGTCGCTAACATCATGGTGCTCGCCGCGGCTCTCGAGATCTACGGTTGGACAGCATTCTGCTAGAACGAACTGGCGGCGTGAGAGGGGACTGGCGGCGTTCCTATCTTCTCGCATACGGGAAGCCATTACTACTAAACTTACTACAAGGGACGGAGCGGAAAGGGTCTTGAGAGGTTCGATAAGCTTAGCATTAAAGTATATCTTAACATAAAACCCTTTCCAAAGCTGAGTCAAGAAATACGACCTGACCTCACGGACGCGGCGGGAAAGTTTGATCTGGTTGTTGTATACCATGCTATAGGCGGCGGCTAGGGTTTCGTCCGCGAACCTCACACAGGTGGTAACGCGGCTGTCAACGGCCGCATCGAGCGCAGTACGTCGAAGTCAACGGCAGACACGAATGCTCTGACATTTGGGGTAGACGGACGGTGAGCAGCAATGCTCATGGGATTGAACGCGTTAGTAGGATCCTTGCTGTCCTCTGGGATTTGGTGCCTATGGTGTCGGTGAGCTGAGATGGCAGCTGGGACTAAAACGAAGTGAAAATGTTGTGGTTGGTTAAATTGTGTGGTAAATTTTGGGCCCGATACAAAGTAGGTACCTAGCTTCTGCACTGTCCCTCCTCTTGCCTCCTTCCTACCCGGCGCGTCACCACCGACCGCACTTCCTTCCATAATTTTTAAAATCAATCCGTGCCTTCCCTTTTTGAAATATTTGATTTGCTCCTATCGTACCCCATTTATTCATCTTATTATTCAAGGTTCAGATGTTTTCTATTATTATTTAATCCCCTCCTCCCTCCCTCGTTATTTTCTTCTTTCTTCCTTCTCAACCACAAACAGACTTCCCTCGACAAGTAAGTACAGATTCCATTTCCCCTCCTTCCCATACAACCCAGTCTTCCTCCTCTCCTCCTTTTCTTTTTTCCCTCAAAAGTTCACGATTCTGCCTAGCCTGCCGCCTTTCAAAAGGTATCATCCTCCCTAGCAACCTGCCTCTCCTTCCCTCACAGCCTACCGCTACAACTCTCTTCCTTCTTCCTTCACCCACAACCATAATTTAAGAATTCTTCCCCCATAACAATAAAGTTTCAAGATTCCCCCACAGCTTTGCAATTTTAACCGCTCTACCCCGTCTCCTAAAAAGTATTTTATCTTCGTTGCTTTCTCTTTATTCTCCTCTCCTCCCCTCTCTATCTTCCTACCTCTCAAAGATATTACTTCCTTTTTTTCCTCTCTTCCTCTCTTCCTATATATCTTTCCCTCCGTCTCTCTCTTCCTCCTTCTCTCTTCTTCATACAGCTTCGCGCTTTTCGAGCTGTGAATCTGCTGTCAAGTGACAGCTTGGATTTAAGCGGTTAAGCTTTTGAGAATGAACGAGAAACAATCATTTGGTATCCAAGTTCGGAGCGGCTTGAAAAGTCGATGGCAAGTTCCAATCACAGTTTGGAAATCACGAAGTCGTAACCGCTCCGAACTTGGACGGATCCAGATAGTTATTGTTCATTTGAAACGGTTCCGCCGCTGAGCTCCTCCCCTGTCTCTCTTCTTCTATCCCTCGAACCTAATACCAGACTGAAATTTCTGCTCACCGCAACTGACTTCTGGATTTTCTTCAAGTCCTTCCCTCCCGATTTCTCTTGTTTGCGGCCCTGCCCCGGTTTCCGAAAGGTATTTATTCCCCCCTCGAGTCCTCTGCTTCCTCCATCTCCCATCCTTCTTCCTTCTCGCCCCCCAATACAGTTGCACTCTCCTTCCATAGCAGACACCTTCCTCTCCGCTGCGCCACAACTTCTTACTCTCGCTAATAGATTTATCTCCCTCCGGTCTGTCCGTTTGGTAAGTCCGTCCTACATCGATTGATCTTTTTTCTTTTCTGCACTACACAAGTTCTTCCGCCTTTTTCTGCATGAAGGGGTGGGATCCGGGCGCGTGACTGCCGACACTGGGGATCTTTCTCTACTTCGCATCTCAGACTAGATATTTCTCGCTGGTCCGAACCGCAAGTCGATTCCTATGTGATAGTCGCGTTGCTCACCTCACCCTGCCATCTGGATAGTGCGGTGATTGGCGGCGGGGCGCTTCAACTTCCAAAGATGGAGTAGCTTTAAGCTGGTGTAACGACGGTCTGGCAACCTCGTTCGCCAGGAAACATGAACGCTTATGGGAGGCTCTACACGTACAGTGCATCTTTCCTGTAATGCTGATCGCGGGTTAAGTTACTGGATCGAGCATACCTGTCGGGCGCTGAAATATGCGTCAGGCGGGTCACTGCATGCACCGGGTTGAATAGCTGACGCAGAAATGGGTGGTTCTAAGCGGCTTCTACGGTGGTCAATTCTACCTGCATGCTGGTGGTCAAATCCACCGCGTGCTGCCGGACACGCTGGGTCGAATCACTTGGACGGTACATTTTTTGGGCAAACCTGAAAAAGCATCCCGGAGTGTACCCGACACGTTATGGCAGCAATTCCTCTCGTTTTTGGTCTCTTGATGATGACTTACTCAGCCTGTTCGCCTTGCTGACTGGACTTAGCTTGCAATTCTTCCTAGCCTCTTGTCACTCCTTCGTCCGGCCTCAATCGCCCATCCTGCGTTGCTCGTTCGTCCTGCGCTCCAGTTCTTTCCAGCCCGGCACTTCAACCAATGGCTTCCCGCGCTGGACGGCAGGACCGCCGTCAGGGTGCTCTGGCGTCCGAGTCCGTCGATGAGGTTTGCTTCACACATTTCTGTCCTCGAAGCTCCATGTTTTTCAAGACTAATGATGCTCCAATCAGCAGATTTCCAATGCCGAGGTGGCCCAGTTGTCTGGTATGGATGTCGACTCGGAGATGAACCTCGTGCTTCCTGTTAATGGAAGTGAAGTCCGTGAGATGCCTGACTCTGAGACCACCGACAAGATGGCGACGAGAATGCGGATGTTGGCCGACCACGAGAGGGACGCTGCCAAGAACGAGTGCCGGAAGGCGACTATTGAGGCCAAGGAGGTACTGGCTGACTTCCACCGTGAGATGGTTGAGACCCGCTCCGTGCTTGATGCAGCGCTCAAACGGCTGAATGATGTCGAAGTGATCCAATCTCGGCAGGCTTCATCAGCGCGTGCCCTCGTAATGTACACAATTGCTTCGTTGTAGAAGGATGTGAACGAGGAAGAGGTAAGACCAGATCTTGTGTATCTATCGTTTGAGGATTTCCTACTAATAGCGGTGTCAACATGCAGCTCGTCGAACTACTTAAGGCTATTCGTTTTGAGTAGTTGGACCACGAGGCCAAGATGTTGCGGAACTTGATGAACAACACGGGAGATGGACACAGCGGGGAGGATTGGCGGCAGGTTGGAGGAGGAAGCATAGCAGGCAGGTCTCTGCCAAGATCAATCATAAAGCAATGATCGTCCCAAAATCAAGCCACCCCCTTTCTATGTGAGAAGCCAGGTACTCAATCAACAACACCAACCGTCCCCACAGCAACCAAACTTGAATCTGGCATCCCTAGAACTTTAACGACCCAAAAGTTGCAAAAAGAAAGCAGGAAATGAATCCTTCTGTCGAAACGGGGCCACCCGGGGATTGAACCCGGGACCTCTCGCAGAAATTGTTCAGGGTGTACCCTAAGCGAGAATCATACCACTAGACCAGCGGCCCTTGAATCGTTTCTTGGTTGATTGATATTACTGTTGGAAAAGAGGCTTTTGTGGATGTATGTGTTTGTTGACTCATTCGGTGAGAGAGTTTTTTGTGAATGTGGGGTGTGATGCTCGCAAAAAGGGGTTAAACCTTGCCGAGCTGTGGTGGAGAATTGGAGGCATGCGCTCCGCTCTTCTTCTGAGCCAAAGAAACACATAGCCATATGTAAAATCCCGAGTCCATAAAACATCATGTCTTTATTTTCTGAAGAAGAATTATTAGAGCTTGAAGATATTAAGGAATTTTCAATGTTGGAATGACGTGTTCAGCTCGGATATGTACGGCGTTGTTGGATCATCATCCAACTGCTAGTTATTCGGTGCGCCCCTGACCTGTGCTCGGGATAGCCCTTGTTTCTTCGCAAGAACCCGTTTCTGTTCACAGCGACAAAAGCCTCATCCCGATCCCCTTCAGGCACAGACATCCTGGAAAAACAGCATCAGTGGTTTAGTGGTAAAATCCATCGTTGCCATCGATGGGCCCCGTGTTCGATTCACGGCTGATGCATTTTTGCTTCCTTCAAGGCCCCCTTGGCATGATTCTGTTGAAGAGAACAGAGATGTACCTGATTACCTGATTGCACCAGATCCAGAGGTTGCCCAGACCAGTGTGGTATTTTGACGTTCTGTGCACTCTGGCTTCTGTTTTTGTTGTCATGAATGAGCCTCAACTTCCTCAATTTTGTGCCTCTTGCGGGTTGGGGTGGGGAAGAAAGTGCCGGCCTTAGCCAAATGGTCGAAGAATCGAAGTGTGTTGACTGGTAACTACCAGTCTCACCGGGAAAAAAGACTGCGATACGTTGCTGATGAGTCGGGCGTCTAAACCGTTGTTAGCTTGATAACAGTGCAGATGGAAGGTGCGTTTCTCTCGTCAGCTGGGGATAAAAATCCTGTGTCGGTAAAGATATCGAAGATACATTGCTCTTGCAGGAGAGAAGTGAGGGATGGATCGGGTTTGAGGAATCTCGCCTTATTCAATGTCACGATCCGGCCCCGATCCCGCTATGGCATCGCCAATCTGTCCCGATTCCGGCGTTCCGAGAATCCGAGGAGACCCACTCACTCACTTGATGTCCAGCATCCCTTCTTCGTCTCTCCATGGCGTGCCAGTCTTTTTTGTTTGGAACCGCAACACACCTCTATAGTACTTCCTACAGCATCTTCCAGATCATCGAAACGGCGTAACAGACACCGAAAATCGAGAAAACATGGCCAAAAACGAAGTCTTCCAGTTTTCGCTTATTTCGGCGCTCATGGATGGCGTGGCGTCACACGGGACCCCCATCTCCCGAGTCTTGGCTCACGGCGACCACGGCCTTGGCACCTTTCGCAACATGGTCGGCGAAATGATTGTTGTCGACGGCGAGGTTTACCAGATGAAGCATGACGGCTCCGTGATCCATGTCAATCCGGAAGACACAATCACCCCATTTGCGACGGTGACGCGCTTTCAGGCGACCACCAAGACCAAGGCCTCGGTGACGGGCAAGAAGGACTTGAAAGAGCTCCTGACGAGGTTGTTCCCATCCTCCAAAAATCATTTCCTCGCGATCAGGATGGACGGCGTGTTTCGCAAGATCAACTTTCGTACTGCCGGAGGCCAGTGCAGACCGAGGGAAGGGATGGTCGATGTGTGTGCACGACAGGCGGAGCATACTTTTGAGGGCGAAAAGGGAACCATCGTCGGATTCCGGTGTCCTGAATATGTAATGGGAATCAATGTTGCCGGAGACCACCTTCACTTCATCAGCGAAGACCGACAGCGAGGAGGTCACATCTTGTCGTTTGAGACGGATGGTGAAGTTGAGGTCGGGATCTCTCAAATGTCGAATTTTCATCTTGAGCTTCCTACTGAGGACGAGGAGTTCAACACAGCTGCGCTTGCAAAAGATGAGAAAGGAATCAAGGCGGTTGAGGGTTAATGAGGGTGGCATTGATGGCATCATTCATCTGAGAGCCGTCTCGATGATTTATTGTCCTGTCCGATAGTCCTTTGAGGAAATCAAGAAATAGACACTACCTATTACACCAATTGGTTATTGAATGACATGACTTGTATCCGATGCATTGTGCTGGATATGTTTATATCAGAAGCCTGGAAGCGCGACCCTGCAGCGATGATCAGCAAATCCCACATGACATGGTCCGTGCATCACCTTGGCGCAATTCCATGTTGCCAAATTCTACACCAAAAAATCCTCCCCAAACGCAACCATTCAGGAAGAGCTCACGTTACGAAGTGCAAAGTACGCGCCGTACGTGACGGGACAGTCCAACTGACGACCTCTCGACACTGCCTAAAATCTTAATGATAAGTGTGATGTGACCCTCCAAAGGCAGTATTACCTGGACACAGAGGTAAGAGTGGGGCATTCCCTAACTGTCCCGTTGTAGCCGCGAAACTTGTCACGCCGACAAATTGCGACGTCGTTATCCATCAGGATCCTGCATCGCATGGAAAGCCTGCAATTGCATCGACTAAAAATGGTGCCTGATCTTGCCACCATATCATCGTTTTAAATTTGCCCTCAGTTCTCGTTAGTTCCTTTTCTTTTGTTTTGTTCTGCCTGAACGTTTGCGTCGTCAACTTTTTACTTACATTGTCACAATGCTGCTGTCTGCCGGCCACTGGGTGGCTTGCGTGGCTTGCGTGGCCATCCTATCACAAGCTTCCGCAACCCCAATCACACCCAATGAGACAGCAGCCCTGGCGAACGGCTTCGACATCTTCAACGCCGTCCACTCTGCACTGAGACAATGGGGCTCATCCCTCAACCACAACGGCCTATCGCTCTTCTTAGCGACTGTCCCTGAGGGAGTCACGCTTCACCATGGAACCGGTCAAGCAACCCCTCCGCCAGGTCCCGAATGGCTCGCATTCGACATCGAGCATTCTGAAATGTTTGCGCATCCACGAATGCCATACCCACCACGCGCACAAAAGTTGCTCGCACACTATCATCCTCGCTTTCAACAGCAAGTCCAGATCGGCAACGACTCTGAAGCCCACGGGTATCTTCACATCTACCGCACCACAAAACCCCTAAGTCTTCTCTATTTGGATGGCATGAGCGCGGGTAATACTGCCATGGGCACACTCGACACGCAAGACCTTCTCCTGCGAGGCGCTCGGTCAGCAGATATTTGGGATGAACGAGGACGAGCCCGTGATATATGCGATATCGTTACCAGCTGGGGGCTCCAGGGCGTCATCCGCATGGAGGCAGGCTTTGAAATTATCAAATGCAATTTTTCCGACAGCCTGGAACTGGTTTCTGTAAACCGGCGACCTGAAATGTCCGATCCTGGATCTACGGGATACCGCAATGTTCAAGCGCTGGAATTCGTTCGAGCTCTCTCGAAACGATACAACGGACTCGGTGCTTCTAAGGTCGCGCTTGACTTTTCGTCCATGGTCTCTGCCATGTTCTTTGACGTTAACATCACCAACCCGAATCCAGAGAGGCAGTATCTGCGACGCTTGTCGAGTGTCACCGACGAGGAGCTCGGAGATATCAGGTCTTGGTTGAAACAAACCGTTCATGACCGGCTTGAAGAGAGACCAACTGTCATCGACTGGCAAGGTGTAACAGATTCTATTATCGGACGATATGCCGATCGGCTTTGGTACATGGCGGAGAAGATCAGTGACCTGAATCTGATGCGAGGGGAGATTAACCTTTTGCTGAATACCCATATCGATTACGCTGCCCATGACGAGCGATATGAATCAGCAAAGGAAAGATGCACCGAGCACTACATCCGCCGTATTCAGCCCTCGACGCAAGGGGACCGTATGATCCTTGCCGCTATCAAGTCTGTCACTCACAGCATCTGCTCGATTCTCTTCACTGTTCGTGAACTCATCGTGGAGGATCCTAATGCAGATGAGGGATCGCTGGTTTCTTCAAAGAGGCTGCTGAAGTCGCTCAATGCTAGACTGAGATGGACGAGATGGAAGGAATGCAATGGCTGTGGATTCGGCGAGGTGTGCTTCTTGCCGATGTGGCCGTTTGGTGACAAGGACTCCTTTGAACGGCCGAACTGCAGGAACGTCACAACCGTCACGAACGGATGGTGGGACAAAAATAGATACTGGGACTCCCCACGCTTCGACCCGCCCGGAAAACCGAAAACGGGCCACATCGCGGACTCCGAGCACGACGCCGAATATGACACCGAACCAAGAGATCTGTGAGCGTATGACGACATCTACGTCAGCCACCAACTCTTCGAGTAAAAAGCAAAGCGCGCCTGAGGCGTCCCTGGGGGACAAAATATGAAGGAATGCATCAGCCGTGAATCGAACACGGGGCCCATCGATGGCAACGATGGATTTTACCACTAAACCACTGATGCTTGTTGATTGATGGTTTTGGTGGGCGGGATGAGGGCATATGATTGTGGACCTTGACTGGTACCCTGATGGAGCCTGTTGTTGACATGCGGCCCCTGTCTTTCCAACCCCTGAGTAGGCGCATACTTCCCCCCTTGGCGGTTTCCCAGTGGATGACACTTGGGTGTTGGCATCAAATCTGATCATATCGGTTCTGGAGGGCTGAGAAAAAGTTTACGAGTGCAACTATTCATTTGTCTCTACATCTCTTCGCATGGAACAAAACTCTCTCGCTCATGTTCTTAGCTAGCTCCTCGCCGTTATCTGCACCCATTGCTTGTTGATCAAAAACAAGCCAAAAGCATTCGAGATCTCCCATGGTGTAGCTGGTGTCGCAATCGCCCAATCGAAATGTCGGAAACCCTATTTCTGTCAGTCCACCAAATTCATGCCCCGAGCGGTTCTTTGAAGCTTACCTCGAAAAGAGTCTTGTTGATCTCCATTGTAGCCACCGGCTTACCCAGACACTCCCATTTTCCGTACCCAAAGCTCATGTTGTTGACCTTTGTCATGGCCGCCAGTTTCGCCGCGTCTTTCTCTTCGAGCCATCGCTCAGGCCGGAAGAACTCTGCATCCTCGCCGTACAGCTTCCTATCGTGGTGCATCTGCCGAGCAGAGATACCAATACATGTTCCCTCTGGAAGAAATACCGGGTTTCCATTTACCATAATGGTATCGCCGCCCTTGGGAACATCCTTGGGGAGATAATTCTGCACCGGTGGCCACACCCGCAGCCCTTCGCGAATCACCGCCTGCATATACGGCAGGCTCTTTGCGGTTGTCTGGCTGATGATCCCTTCGCTGATGGCGGCTACCTTTCCGCTGGCCACAATCTCATCGATTTCCTTTTGCAGCTTTCTCTGCACCCGGGGGTTCGCAATAATGTGAAGCATGATGGCCCGTAGCGCGCCAGCCGTCGTATCTGACCCTGCGACCAACTGCTCCAGCACCTCTGAGCGCAGATCATCGCCCTTCACTCCATGCCTGATAAACGAAGCCAGCATATCCCGGCGCTTGTCTTCTGGATTTTTGACGCGCTCGTCGATGTACTTGAAGCATCTCGCCATCATGGCTCCGAATCCGGTCTTGTGGGTGGGCTTGGGGCCCAGGAATTTTCCGATGCCGGGGGCTTGCACGAGCCAGCTCAGGCCAAAGGCCATGAAGAGGTTACCAATGGTCAAACCATCTTCAGAGGACTTGATGAAACCCAGGACATCCTCGTCGGTTTTGAGCATGCCAAAATTACCATCAAACGCGACGGTGCTGATCACGTCGAGAGTCAAGAACTGGATTTTCTTTGCCAAGTCCATTGGCACAGCTTTGGCGTCGGTGGAAAGGTACTTGTTGTTGATGAGGTCCAGCAACTCTTGGACCTTTGCGTCAATTGACCTCTCCAGCTCGAGGTTTTCGCGGCCAGAATACTTCCCCGGTTCGTTAGCGATCATATGGGCCATCTCACAACTTGATCAAAGTATCGGACGTACCCCGGGTGCCAGCTGCTTCCGCCGAAGGTCGTGCTTCTCCGTATCCGTCTGGCTAAAGATGTTATCCTTGCCGTACTCGACTCTCACCGGCTTGAAGTACCAATCTGACTTCTTGTAGCCGGGCTTCGTGTTGACGTGGATCCAAACTTCCGGGCTGGACGTTAGGACAGAAGTCGGTCCAATGCGCGCGATGGGGCCTTTTTTCACACCGTCAGCGTCGGCTCAGTCCTCTTGATTCTTCATCTCTTCACAGCTCAGGGGTCAGTAAACAAACCATATTTTGCACTGATATCTCGATACCACTGCCAAGTCAACCCGTGAAAAATCCACTTGCTATGTGGCAGCTCCGACCAAGAAGCAAGCCATGGCCCCGGAATGTGTCTTAATCGATTGTACGTGAGGATCTGCTGGGCAATGTACACCACTATCACACCGACCACGAGGGCGGTTTTGTTCTCCGAGAGGAAGTCGACCACGGCGGAGGACGCCATTTTCTCCCAGAAGCAGACCCAGTCGTCTGGCGTTTGATCAAGAGAAGGTTTTCCCTAAAGGCGAAAAGGGAGTTGTCTCTTCAATATATAAACCCTGCCCTCCTTCCCCGTCAAGTGGGACTGTTTTGCCGATGTCACGATGTGTGCCCATCGAAACAATGGGCCGGGATACACTACTGCACGCAGCCCTCCAAGCGAAGCGGGGCTTTTGCTCGACTAGCGATACCAACCACCTGTTTCTCGGGTCCTGATTCCCTGTTCGACGCTGAACTACCGCCGCTCTGACTCCATTCCCCAAACCCACAATGGAGTGGTGTCACAGGGTGGTCAGCAAGTAAAAGAATGGCCTCACTGGACCCCTGGCCGTGACAACAAAAGTCAGTGGGGTTGCGGGGTCCAACCGGTAGTTTTTTTTTTACTGATGCCTGGAGGTTAGCCCGAACACATCAATCCAAGTGGGATGGTACCGATCTAGAGTATGAAATAGTTTTGTGTGATCATCATCTGTATTGGTTGGCACTTTTTGCCAAGAGGGGAAGCTATTCAGACTCGCTTAAACAAGACCAGTCTCTATCTGCCTCTTATCATCCCATCAGCGATAGTTCAAAGACCTCTCCCAAGCTACATGGGGGGGAGCAAAATTGTGTGGAAATTAAAACAAATCCGCCTTCTCATCTAGCTTCCAATCTTTTCCGTAAAGAGCCTTGCGCGGATCGTCGAGGTCGAGCCAGCCGAGAAACGGGTTGCTGACCTGATAGCCGATGAGTTTCTGCATGTCCTCGCTGTACCACTCGCGGATCTTTTCCTTGGGGCTGGCGAGGTATTGATTTTCTTCCTTTTATTATGTCGGCATTAGTATCTTCTTTCATTTCTTTTGCATGGTGAAGGAAAAAAACTTACTTGTCTCAAAAACCCCTTGGTCATAAAACAGCTATAAACCAACCTCTCCTCATCTTTTGTGTTATTCGCACTGCCCCCGTGGAAGCAACTTGACAGCATAATAAACCCATCCCCCGGCTCCAGCTCCGCGTACACCGCTAATTTTTCGTCTGGAGCCTCCATTCCATCCCAGAGATGACTCCCCGGAATGAACCTCGTAGCCCCATTTTGCTTGGTAGTCTTTTTTCCCGCAACAAAGAAACCGATTCCCGTGTCTCGTCCAAATTTATATTCCTCAGAAGTTATGGCGGTAAGAAGATTATGGTGAATCATGTCGTCCCTGTGCAACTCCTGATCCCTTGCACCGGGGTTGATGGAAAACACAATGGTGTTATTCAGCTGCGGCTTCGAGATGGAAGTTTCCAACTTGCTTCCCATCCAGGACTGGAAAGTGGATGTTAAAAACCGGTCGCAGACGGCTTGGTAGAGGGGATCGGCGACGAGGGAGGTCATGAAGGTGGGGGATTTCCCGGCCAGACCAAAGACTCGACGGGTTTGAGGAGGGAAGAAGGAGCCGGACCAGGGTTTGTCGGCTTCGATGAAGGGGCGTACGTCGGATTCGATGGTGGAGAGGATAGAGGGGGGAAGGAGGTTGCGGATTATTACGCCGCCGGTGGTGATGAGGGAGGAGGTGATGATTTCGATGTTTTGGGGGGAGGGATGGGGTGGGAAGGAGAGGACTTGGGGGAGGGTGGATGGGTCGCGAGTTGACATGGTGAGAGGAGGGGATGGATGGATAAGGTGGAAGTGTAAAGTGAGGGGATGGGATATGTTGACGAGGGAGTTGAGGAGCAAACATTTGAACTTCATGCTCTTATAATACCGTTTCCCTCTCCCCTATCGTCGTCTGCATGCATCGTGAGCATAATGTCTACCGAATTGGACTTAGCGCGCGCGGTGAAGTTGGTGATTAGTTCGATGCCGCCGTTGTCTTGTCTGGAAGCGGGGTTGGTTTTGCTGTGATATGATAAGAGGTGTGGTTACAGATAAGCTTGGTGATGATCACGCTCCACAATTGGACAGAGATATGTTTGTGGAACAGATTCATGCAACACATTCAGTTTGGACACCCTATTTGGAAACGGTACAGTGGTAGTCACTGGTAGTCATGTTGATAGTGGGGTGTCTGAGGAGGTAAACAGTCATGGAGGTCCGTCCAGGAGGAGAAAATGCAGAGTTCCATGACATGGACAGCCAACATCAGAAGACACATGCTGTGAGTGTCTCTTCACGTACCTATCCAGAAAGATATATTTGGTGTCTTGGGGTGTGATATCTTCCTGTCAACTGCCTTAATCAAGAACCCCCGCACTCCCGATGGAAAGCAATCCCCATAAAAGCTGTAGCAAATTTCTAGATATCATCACATCTTGTGCCTCGTATATTCTTATCGACAGTACTCGGGCACGTGTGAAAAGGCCGAGTTGGTACTCGTCCAGTGAATAAGATCGCACTCCCTTGGGATCATGCCAGGTGGTTATGAATCAACGACCCAGCCAGCACCTCTTCGCAAACCCGAAGTGAATCCGGCATAATCGCACAACACCGATTGTCTCGTCAGGGCCACGTAAAGCCAGGCTGGGCTCGTTCCCAGTTCTCCCATGTCACCTTACTGTGCATGAGCCCAGCTTTAAACTGATGTCCTTTAAAGCCGGTGGCGTAAGTCTCACCGCCTCCGCTATCATTGTTCACGATGGGGGTCAGCTGGGGTCCCGAAACTCACATATCTACCGAGAAAGAAGAGAGTCACAGGGGGAGAAGAAAAGCAGGGAGAAATAGAAAGAAAGCTACTGACCATAAATAGCTGTTATATGACTCAGGGCAGCACGAATCGAGAATCCGGTCCACAGCCCGCCCAGCTTCCCCATACTCAATCTTGTCGTATTTGAAGACGCTCTTGTTGAAAATGCCAATCTTTACGTCGTCATACTCAAACTTTATGTGGCGGAAAGTGCTCACTATCATTTTCATTTTGGGCAATTCAGTCTTGAGCTTACGGGCGAGCTCGCGGGCATTTTCAGTACTGAAGGGAATGTCTCCTTTGTGCGGCCACTTTCTGACAAGGGCTACGCTGCACTTATCAGCGGCTGGAGCCAAATGCCGCATTGCGAGGCTGACGGTGCTCGAGTTTCCAGTGTGACCAGGGAGGTCATTACCCTCGTCAAGATCGCTGGCTTCCCATGGTATCGATTCATGCGAGGTTGCTAGAGTTCCGTTTTCGAAGAAAATAACCCTAAGGGCGAGATCCGAGTCTCCAATGCTGATTACAGGTTCTGGGATTGCTATGGCGGCTGTTGTGGCCAGCATAGCCACGAGCATGCAGAGCAGCTTTGCGACGTACATGATAGCCGGTGTCGAAATCGAGACGATGGCGTTTGTTCTTCTAGATCGCGAGGAGTTGCAGTTGAGTTCTGGGAGGATTTCCAAAATATGATGGCCGAACTACGAGGTTTCTATAAGAAACCTCGAGAGCCCTAATGGTGTTTGTGTGCCCTTATCTGGGGCATTTACCAAGGTCGAGAGACTGTGGGGGACCCGACGGTACTTATGGGTCTGTGGCGTTGATAACGGGCAGAACAGAAAAGATCACAAAACAAAACACAGGACCGAGTAAGAATGCTCTTTGGAGGTTGCTACCAGATAGTTTTTTTTTAACGACCAGGCATTACCGACGGGACGCGATGATAAGGGTTCCTCGGTGTGTAACGGTCGGGCAGTGATTGGTTGGGGGCTGATCAACGCCCTCCCCCTCGGCCAAAACCCCACTTGTACTATCATCGGAGAGCCGAAGCCACGGGCTGATTCACCCAGAAGATGGGCCTGTTAGTAACTGATCTGTGATAGTGGCCAAACTCTTTTTTTTTTCTTTCTTTTTTTTTTTTTTTTTTGCCTCAGAGAAACTGTCACAAAAATGGAATACTTTTCGTCGCAAGGATTCTGTTTTCCCTGTTCTAAAACCTCAAACCACGACGCCAGTCACCTCAAAAGTCTGCACCATCCCCTTCTCAAACCGCGACCAAAACTTGTTCCCACTGAGCTGCGTATCACTCCGCTCAACATATCGACTCCCACCCCCAATCTGCGTTGTCCATCTCTTAATCGTCGCCCCATTGACACCCGGTGTTGCGAATCTTGACAAATCAAAGTTGATGTACTGCGCGTTTCCCCAGTTTACCGCAACAATCACAAGCTTTCTCGCCGCCTCATCGTAGGCTGCCACAGTATAATCACTCCCGCCATCCAAAATCCTCATTCCCGGTCGAATGTGTCTTGCGTACTGTGCCAGGACAAAGTATTTCTGATTTGCCGGGCCAAGGCTCTTCTTGTCGTTGTCTGCATCGATCAGGCCCCATCCGCCACCATCCAACACCTGCCAGTACACCCAGGCCGTGGGGCGTAGCCAGCACATGTCTAGCAGCAGATTGCTTGCCAGCCTCTCCCCCGTAGCATCGGCCTCTCCATACTCACTTTGCCACAGCTTCTTTCGTGCGCTGGAGACGAGGGAATACAACCCATCTCGCCGACCCCCTTCGTACTGATATCCATGTACGTTGATCCGCGAGATGGCAGACATGGCCGAATTTCCCTGCAGCCGATTGAATGTGGTCACCGCTTCATCGTAGTGGCTCTCATCCGATGCCGATATCTCTACCGATGACAGACCCCTGGAGTTTAGCTCCGTCCGGAGGTGGTTGATAACCGTCGCCTGCGTGCTGGCGTCAAAATGACATCCTTCTTGCGTTCCCGTCTTGCCATTCCACCAGTTCGCTGACGGTTCATTGAAGGGGTCGACGGACTGAAACCGAATGTTCCAGTGATCAGCAGCATATTTGGCGATTGTTGCAAGGTAGAGCGCGTGTTGGTTGTAGTTCCAGGACTGGAGGTTGTCGCTTGAGCCATCATCGGAACCGGAGGGATTGTGGTTCTTGCACATCCACCACATGGGCGAGTTGGAGAATAATTCGAGTATGTTGGCCCCACGGTCCCTGGCTTTGGCGAGCATATTTCGCTGCGCCGCGTCGACGGACCACTTCCAGCTGCTCGACGAAGGGTTCGTGCTGGTCCAGTCGATCCAGAAACCCTCCATCTGTCGCGATGGGATCATCTTGGGAGACACAACCATCTTGGTCCCGTTGATGCTGTTCGAGCTGCAAGCACCGGCATTGTACCGCGCGATGTTGAAGCCGAGTCCTGGTAGCGATTGCCCTTGCCAGTTCACTGTTTTGGTCGTGAAGAAGATGTCGGCCAGATCGTCTCGATTCCCGAATGCCTGCGCCCACCATGCTAATGACGTTCCCCAGCCTTCCCATGTGCCGCGGTTGGATTTGGCATCGATGACTGTCGTAAGGTCCGCTTGTGCCATGGGGAGGTTCGTTACCGTCAATGTCAAGGCCAGGGCCACGTTCATCAACGCTGACGCCATGATGCCAACAATCCAGAGGACCGAATAGGTTCTGCAAGAGGATTTGGGTTGCTGAGAATGGGCTGTCTAGCTCAAAGACAGCGAGTCATTGGAGTATATATCCCCTTTTTCTACCCCGGACCCAAGGTTGTATTTACGCGAGACACCCGAGTAACGTCGCGGAGTCTAGTCACTTATTCCACCAATCTTAATACCCCAAACCGCACATTGCCCAGCATTTCCGGAACCTAAGCACCCGGATGTAATGTTTTGCTGTCTCCAATGACCACCTCTCGTGTGGAGAAAACAACCAAGGCTTAAGGAATTGTTGTATTTGACAGGCATCGCCCGCCCGATTACTCGGTTCCTTATTTCTGCTCGGGGAACTCGGAACCGGTAAATTCGCATAGTTTTCTAACTGTCACGAAGCAACAGAATTTTAAGTTAGGGTCACAATAGTTACAATCCATGTTTCAATAGTTGACAAGAGATGTAAGGACGGGCTTCGAGAATTGGCAACTTCATTACAAAACTTTGATCATGATTGGCAGTCGGCTTCTAGCAATTCTAGCAAGGAGCTAGGAGATCCGAGGATGTTTCGGTGCGGGCCTATACTGAGTCTCCCGATGGAGTTGATACTCTTGATACCTCTAGATTAGGTATTTACTGAATCCCTAAGTTATGACCTTACTTAAGAACGATGTATGGCAGTGTAGGCAATGAGCCGAGCCAAGCCGGTCCTAAGGGTGGACTTGGGACCGGCTCGAAGCAATCCCAAAGGCTTGGGACCGAACCGGCTCATACCAAGCCGGCTTGCAAGCCAAACGAGCCGCCAAGAACGGAATATCAAGATCATCCGGACCCGAAGGTGCCGGGTTATCCAGGAATTTGAAGCTATTTTCACTTGCTCAGACCGCTCCCGTTGCTTCCACTGCTCCCACTGCTCCCACTACTCCCACTGCCCACTGCTCTCACAATTCGGACCAGGAGGTTCTGAATAGTTGGGAGTGTCCTGGTATTTGAAGGTCTAGGCAGTTGACCGAGGCAAATTGTGGATATTTGCAGGGACCTGACCACCAATATTGTGGTGATCCTGTATTTTGATGGGTCTTCAAACTTCCGAATAGCTTCAACGCAAGGAAGGTCCCTGGGCAAGCCAGGACCGAGCCAAGCCGGCACCCAAGCTCGGGACCGGCTTGCTGGAATTTCGAGAGGCTTGAGGCCGGTCTGGCTTGTGGCAAGCCGGCTCGGCTCATTGCCTACACTGATGTATGGCAAATGGTCGATGAGGATTATGTCTCGCGCGTGAAATAACAGATATGTGTTATCATCGCTCAAAGTGGTACCGAGTATTCGTTCCGTCCAGTCTCCGCCTATTCTCTTGATGTTGTTGCCGATTCCGTATTTCTAACGGTGATATCTTCTTTTATCCCTTGAGATAAACCATTGGTTCCAGTCAGAAAATTCCTCCTTCCAGGGTGGGTCATCCTCAAAGTAGGCGGCCCGATTGTCTAAAGTTTTCCTCTGTGCATCTTCTTCGTCATCCTCTGAGTCCGGACCGGATGATAAAGTGCATCGTAGATTCTCTAGTATATCTTCGTCAGGGGAGAATTCATTACGAAGAAGATCTTCGATCGTCTCCTTCTCGACTCGGAGGGCAGCTAGTGCACTCAAGATGCCCAAGGCCGCTTTGGACAGCTGGTTTTCTTCCGAAATGGAGCCGGCTTCCACTCGTTTAACCCTGAGTGTAACTAGGCTATCCATGAGATCTGATTCCAGTCGGAGGCTTCGCTGTTGAGCAGACCTGGCGCTTCGAACACTAATGGAAGATGGCTGCAGCCGCATCCCTTCCACCCATGCAAACGCGGCATCTCTAGCTTCTCGCCAACGGCAAAGCGACGATGTCCACCGTCCTATTTCAAGTGCAAGTTGATCCTGATTTTCGAGATCATTTGCTGTGCGGGTGTACTCCTTTGCAATTGTATCAACACTGCCTGTGTCGGAACATTCGGATGCCGAATCTGTCTTGGTCCCACCCCTCGAAGAAGTGATAGTGGAGATCCCTTTCTCGGCAACAACATCCCATCTTAGTAACCTCCTAAAAAATTCAACGCCTTCATCTAGTGAGTTAATAGCTTTCAATTTCCTCGCAAAAGAAGCTGCGTCCTCCGATCCTGCCTGTGCAGCTTCTCTCTGTACAGTTGGTTGTCGGGTATGCTCGTAACGGACTTCTCTATTGGTACTTGCAAAATCGGATGATAGTATACTGTTTTGGTGTCGTTGTTGCGTAGGAGATCTAACACTCGGAGGCTCAAAGCTTTCCGATAAGCCTGATTTCCATGATACTGGCCGGGTACTTTTGCTCCTGGAGCCTAATTCTTCCTCCGACGGATAGACGTTTCTTCGAATAACTACACGTGGCCGGGTTGTGTCACCCTTGGATTTCGATTCTTCAGGCGGCGTATCGAAGACGTAGTGCCGAGTCTCAACTAAAGGGGTAGCTCTGCCCATGGAGCTTGCTTCTCCGTCATCCCAAAAAGTGTAGCTTCGAGTAACTACAGTTGGTGATGGTCGGGGTGCTGTCTTAATCTTCCTAGATCTCGTGGCGAGGTTTCGTCCTTCATCGTCGCTATCGGTGTAAGCCCTAGGGGATTTGCTAAGCTGGCTGGGATCCTTTCGGTTGTGACTTCGGTTGTAACTTTGGCTGCGTATACGAGTGTCACGGATGGGCCTCTGTTGAAAATTCTCGTTATACTCTTCTCGTATGTTGTCTTCTCGTTCATCTGCTCTCCTCTCATACCGGGACCTCCTGGATAGTCTAGGATTTTCAGACATATCGGCCTCCTCTGCAAAGATTATTGCGGGTTCATTCGGCCTCAATTCATCCGTTTTAGGCTTTGATCCAGCCGGACCTTGTGTTTCGGTATCTGAGTGAGGGTATGATGGCGGCGGATATGGCACATCCAGCCGGAGGGGCAGGCTCTTTATCGCCTCCGGTTCCTGGGATGCCGCAGCGTGCAGTTGTGATTCGATGCGTTCCGCCATATTAAGAAGCAGTTCTCGAGCATAAGCGCCAGCGACAGCTGCTGCATACTCCTGCCATTCCTTGGTTTTGTGTGAGTCCGAGTAGTCGCATATCCCTCGGATGACGAGACAAGGGAAAACATCCATCAGTCCTGCTGCCTCCATCTCAAAGCAGAGCGCATTGTTGTGCTTTGTGCTAAGCTCATCCCGCCTTGTTGCGGACTTCATGACGAGATCACCTGAAAGGATGGTGCTGTAGTGAATGAGAATATCGTCTGGTGGGCGATCTGGTCGCTCGATCTCGTAGCAAATACCGTGCGAGCTGCATAATGAACCAAGTTCATGGTTGTAATCGGCTTGGAATAGCCGGTCACGCATCTCGGGGCGCTTGAAGCGGTGCTTTAGCTTCGGAAACTTTGCGAAACGGCGCAGGTGTCGGGCAAAGAAATCTTCAGCTCCTTCCTCCGTTGTATGATATTTGTCGTCCAAGATGTTTACAACCTTGAGAAGAAGTTCCGGTGGTTTATTCAGAGTCCGGGTGACCTCGATCGTATCCTCGAGTTGCTTCCCAAAGTCATACTGCACAACAGCTGGTCCAACCTCAGGTGCCCCTATCACAACGTCGCCGAGCCGCACATCGTGCTCTGGAAGACGCGGGACGCCTCCTCCAATTCCCACTAACAGCCCGACGCTGATGTTCGGGAAGGCAAACCGGATTTGACTGACAACAGTCGCGATGGCTGCCTTTCCCTGTGCGCCTCTCGAGGGTCCCGCAATGGCAACATTGTGATTTCCTATCCTTCCGAGCTTGTACTCGTTGGTATGACTGTGGTGCAGGGGAACGGATTCATGATGCTCGTCAAGCATCACTGATATCGCGTGCAGCTCCAAAGGCTTTGCGTAGATAAGCGCCACAGTGTAGGCATCCGCGGTGAGACGCTTGGCAGCCATTCTGATGAGAGGCTGGCCACCTGCAATTCATACCACCTCTGATGATAGTTGCCCGGGCAGTCTTCGCATCTGGGGGTACCTAGGAATAATCAAGCTGCCAGAATGGAGTCGTTATTGGCAGAGACGGCTGTCAACAACCATGCGCGACAACCACTTGAAGATGGGCAAGAAGTGACATTTCGGAGCTACGTTGGAAGGGAGTTATCCCTTGGAACCCTGCCGTCCGAATAACGCCGCAGAGGCTGAGTCGAGGTTGCATGGTGCGGGGACACGTTTGTAGGCGATGATTGGGCTATAATACTTTGCGCTACCTCCCCGTCTGGGATGCATGAGGTGGGAGGTAAGCAAAAGCGCCTAGGAAAGTCGACACCCCAAATTTCTGATCTGGCAGTGGATGAAGCACCATAGTGGAAGCAAGTCGAGTTGGAAAAGTGTTCATCAACCTGTTTCCACTATACATATGTCCCGAAATCTGTTACCCGCCCATGGGAGTACTCCTGACACATTCTTTCAGGTGAGGGTCTTGCCCAAGACGACGACCGATGAGGAATCATCAACAATATCATCACGACACCAGGAGCTTGAAACAAAATTATTAGCAAGCCATTCCAAAACCCCTTTGACGTCGAAATTTCCATTTCCCAAGGGTCATGTAACAATATCCGGGTTCTCGATCCCAGTCCTCCCAGATACGTTCTCTCATTTTACATTCTCCCAATCCTGGCAATGCTCCTCTATCTTGTTGTCATGTGGTTCGGGGATAAAAGAGAGCGGACCAGAATTTGGGATGCCAACTATCATCACATCGTCAAGTGTGGGAGGCGAGCCGTGAGACGTGTCCGAGTTGACCCAGGAGAATGGTTGGCGATTGTGTTTACGATACAATCGGTATTGTCCACTGGCCTGATCACGTGGCTTCTTTTGATGTCGTGAACCACTGGGTGACAAGGCGTTGTTGTGAGGACGGAATGGTAAAGTCCCTGCAGGTTGCCAATGACCGAATAGTGCAAGTTACTTTGAATCACAGCCCAAAGCTGACGATGATGGGCAACTAGGTCATCAAGCCCAATGTGAGAAACCAACCACGAGATCGCGGGAGTTATCTGAGAAGTGCCTGGGCATCTTGTAGCGGAAAGAAGCATGGCGAGAAAAGGCATGCCGGGTGTCGATTTGGGCGACAACACGCGGTGAAAGGTTCTGGTTGTGCATCTTTAGGCCGTGATCTTTTCCGTTTAACGCCCGCGCCAACTTGGTCTTCTACCTGTTCAAATGATGTTCATAGATATGCATAGGAAAAGAATCCGAATACATCCAAGTGTCCAAGAGGTGCACAATCAGTCACATTCACCCCCGTGTCGACGGGACCTACTCGGGTTCAAGTTTGGAACAAGAAACATGTATTCGAATCATGGAGGGGATGCAGCCAATTCTGATGAAGCTGCAGAAAGTGGGGCGTACCTCTGCAAACGCCAGGTGGGGTCAACCCCTTGTTGGCAGGGTATGATGGTGTCCTGCAAAGTGGGCCCACAACGCTTCAAGTGCCTGGTGGCTCTATCTAACCCGCCCTCTTTTGACCGTCTTGTGTTTCTATTCAACCGACAGGCCAACAATGATTACTGTTTGGTAGCTTCTGCGCATTGGCATGCTGTTGTCACTACCGGAGGGTACCGGTGCTTTGACGACGGGACCAGTGACCTTTCGAACTCGGAGTGCCACGTTTTTGGAGCTCTCCTACCTACCCTACCCACGAAGTATTCTCCTTGTTTTTCTTTGCTTCCATCATCATCTCGCCTCATACCTTATTACGACCTCGAAGTATTTTATATGCACTCACTTTATCAGAGTGGAGTGATTCGACTTTTTTAAAGCTCTACGCTGCAGCCCTACGAGGCGGATCCAAGTCCAACTGCAATTGACCGCCCGGAAACGTCCGTACCAGCCAGCCAACGGCGTTCACCAACACGGCTAACCGCCAGCCAGCCCCAACCATGGCTTCTGCACCCCCCGTCTCGACCCCTAAGAGGAAGCGAGACCAGATGTCGATCAATGAAATGTCAACACTTGGGACAGGAGCAACATTTACCTTCGATCCTGACGCCGTCGCCGCCGACGACGGCAGTGTGAGCCCACGCAGCAGTGTTGCGCACAGATTCCGGGGTCTCGCCCTGGAAAGTGGGGGTGGGGTTGTCAGTGGAGGTTTCGGCAGCAGAAACTCCAGATCGCCGGACCTGGGCAATGTAAACAATGGAGACTCTTCCGCCATGGACGTCGATATGGACGACGGGATGCGAAAACGAATCAAGCTTCCCACCGGTACTATGTTCGACTTTGGGCGTCCTAGAGCGCCGGTCGCAGAGCACACGACACTAAACCCGGGGCTCCGGCAAGCACATATTCTCTCATCCACACCCGCGGTACCCAAACCACGCTCGCTGCGATTCGCCTTGGACGAGGAAGTCGTCGAACAAACCGAGACAGTAGCAAATACACATCACCAACCCGGCACCGGTGACCAAAACCACACCGGCGCCACAGTCGAATCAGCTGGTGTTGGTTCTCAGCAAGCCCTCCCTTTCTCGGCCCGGCAAAACACGACCGGCCCCTCCTTCACCCTCCCAATCAACACCAAGAACAAACCTCGCAACCGTCCCGCAAAACGGGCTGGAACACCACCACCCCCTCCCCCGGAAGCTGTCGTACCTGTTTCCGGTGCCACAACAGCGACAATAGTAGCACCGGTAATAACCGACCCTCTCCGTGCGAGCCTGACGTGGCACGATGACGAAATCACGATTTACGACCCAGACGATAGCGACGACGACGGGACGGGGATCAATGGCATCGGATTCAAACCAACGGCAGCAATCGCATATGCGCGCACGGTGAAGCGCAAGCAGCAACTTGCCGAATACCGGAAGCGAGAGGAGCGCGAGGCCAGAGCTCAGCGAAGCCAGCGCCGCGGTGGCCGCCTCAACTCCCCTTCCCCTTTGACTAGGGACATGAAGGGCAAGAAGGCAGAGAAAAGGCGGGTGAGGTTCATGGAGAGTGTGTCGGTCGGCGAGACAGTCTCTATCGAGGGTTGAACACAGGATGGTATGCACACCCATGGGGGGCGCGATTTCGGAATTTCTTTTTATATCTGGGCTGGCAAGCGCTGAAATTGGAGCTCGACATCTTTGCAAGGCACACGCACCTACTTATAGCGATTGCGAGCCTTTTCTTTCTCTTTCCTTCTTTCCTTCTTTTCCCCTCTTTGAAGCAAAGCAGAGGGCGGGCATGATGATGGCGCTATATTTGTATGCAGGCATTATGGGCAATGAAACCAAGGAAGCTGGGTAACTTTACGGGGGACACAGGATATCAATGGCGTTTGAACGCGGATGGGGGTTTCAGGAGTCCAGGATCTCAATGGCTTTTACGATACTTATGACGGGGGGCTGTTATTACCAGTTTTAATCCGGGTACTACGCTCAAATGTCTTTTCAAAGGCTTCAATTCTCTTTTTACACTCACGAATGGCAACAGGCTTGAAAAAAGGCAACGAGTTTATGATGTATGCAGTTGGTCTTTTATTCATCATTCAATATATCCTTTACATGCTATGCTGCCGCTCGCCCTCCCATCGTATCCTCAGCTTTTCCCAAAGGCTGGTCGTTGTTTTCTTTATCTGCCCAAGCACCTGATTGCATAACGAAGGTATCTTAACCTCCCCTCTTTTGCTCTACGTCATCCTTGACCTTGTTCTTCCTTGATCCAAGTTAGACTATGCTGTGTTATACATTGCCAAAAATAGCGTACACATATCTTACACCCTCCTCTTCCATTTCCCCCTTTGATTATTGCATACTGCTCTACCAAAACTTCCACCCTGGCTTCTTCTTCTGTTCCTCCTCCAACCTTGCCTTCTCCGCTTCCTCCTTGGCCTTCTTCTCCCTTGCCGCTTCTGCTTCTTTTGCCCTAGCTTCCGCCTGGACCTTTCCGTATACCTCCACCACCCTCTTGAGCTTCTCCTTTTCTGCCCGACGCTGGTACTGGCAGTACTCGTACTGCGCCGAGGCAGCTACCACGCCCGCGCCCACGGCCCAGTTCGCTGCACGCGGGATGGGGAGGCCCATGAGCCATCGGATGCCGCCGATGGCTGCGCCCGTGCCGATTCCGGTTAACAGACCGGTGCGCGAGCATGGGGCTTGGTGGAAGGTGAGGAAGTCGGAGGGTTTTATGGTTGTTACGGCTTCGGTTATGGAGAGGGGTCCGCCCGGTTTTTGTTGGGCTGGTGGTGGTGGTGATGGTGGTTGGGAGGGATCTGAAGGTGAGGAGGGCTGCTGGACCCATGGCGGGGTGGTGGTGGACGAGGCGTCCTGGGGGGTTGGTTTGGACATTTTGGTTTGTTTCTTTTCTGGTTTGCGCTTTGGAGGAGACGGAGCAGGGGGGAGTCGTTTCGGAGGGAGATCTAGGGACAATCTGTTAATTTGTGAACCTGTCGTAAGAATTGAAATAAGTAGGAGGGTAGTAATAGGCTTACATCTCGAATTGGAGCTTTCTAGAAGCTATCGCGAGCTCAGCTGTTGTCGGCTTGTGATGCTGGAGCTATCCGATCTTCCAATGTTTCCCATGGACCGTGCTCAAGACGGGAAGCTCTTTGGATTTGGAGTGGCAACTGGGTTAGGGTTGTTACGTCTGCGACAGAGCCAATTTCAATCCCCGTCACTTATTGACAGACCCCACCAACCACGGCGCGCGTCGCGAGATTTTGGAGAGTCGCGGTTCAGCACGCGTCTGTCGGTCAAGCGAGTTTAATGGGTTTTTGCTGGGCCAAACACAACGACCCCAGTCAACAGCATTCAGTACAGCGCAACAGCAACCATTTGTTGCCTAACACTCCATTCTTGCAAGATACAGACGTTCCTTTCCGTCAATGCCTTGATCATTTACGAATTACTTCGTTCTCGTCGTATCTGCAATATTTCCTTCTGCATTTTCCTCTCAACTTTGCGGAAAAGGGGAGAGACACAACCTTGAATACAGCAACCCAATCCCGGCCGGTTTTTCTTGTTCGCCCTGCCCGACGACAGCTTCATTATTGTAGCCCATTATGCCCAACACATCTCTCCGCCAGCCCCGGGGCGGCTACCGTCGAGGTGGCGGAAAGAAAGCCTACCATGGACCCCGAACGAAAACATTTGCGGCCACCTCCAATGCCAGGGGAGAGGCGACATCAATAGACGAGAAATGGGAACGAACGGCCCTAGCACACCAAATCGACGAAAACATGGGGTTCGGGCGTTATGATGCCGGCAAGAAGCGTGAAGGCTGGCTGGTCAACGTACAGTCCACCGCCATCGACGATCCTCGCGTACCCGGCGGCGCAGGAAGAGCGGCGCTGGACTGCTACTTCATCGAGGAGGACGGTCAGACATTCAAGGCGACAGTAGAGTTCGAACCATACTTTCTGGTTGCATGTCGAAAGGGGCATGAAGGTGAGGTGGAAGAATGGTGTAAGCGCGTGCCGGGCGGTGGTATTGTCAA
Organism: Podospora australis; assembly: GCA_033296905.1. Taxonomy (NCBI): domain Eukaryota; kingdom Fungi; phylum Ascomycota; class Sordariomycetes; order Sordariales; family Podosporaceae; genus Podospora; species Podospora australis. The sequence continues at coordinate 116,377 of MU864412.1, read as the reverse complement.
GTCGGTTAGAAAGGTCGACAAGGAAGACTTGAGCATGCCCAATCACTTGCTGGGCTACAGGCGGACGTTTCTCGAGCTCAGATTCCACAATGTGCAGGACTTGATGGCGGCGAAGAGGGACATTATGCCGATTGCGGAAAAGAATAAGAAGGGGATGGATGCCATGGACACATATGCCGAGGTTGCGAGGTGAGTTCTCCTCCATTACTGCGATTTCTTTCAGGGGTTAACCGCAGGACGCTGACAATGTGCGGGTAGTGGGAATGGTAACTTTGATCTTTTTGATGACGACTCACGAAATGACGAACGACGAAATAATGCATCTTTTGCGGAGGCGAGCGATTTCATTGTTGATATTCGGGAATACGACGTCCCATACCATGTACGAGTAATGATAGACTTGGGTATGTCCCTTACTCTTAGCGACATATCACGGGTCATCACTGACGGTCAACAGATATCCGAGTGGGTAATTGGTATTTTGTAGAGGCCAAAAACGGGGTAACGACCATCATCCGAAACGAGGAACATTTGGCGCCAGCAGATCCCGTCGTCATGGCCTACGATATCGAAACTTGCAAGGCGCCATTAAAATTCCCCGATGCATCTGTAGATCAAATTATGATGATTTCATACATGATCGACGGTCAAGGGTTTCTCATCACCAATCGCGAGATCATCTCAGAAGACATTGACGACTTTGACTACACACCGAGACCCGAATATCCGGGTCCCTTTATGATCTTCAACGAGCCGGATGAAAAGTCAACGCTTGAAAGATTCTTTCTCCACATCAAGGAGGCTCGACCGACAGTCATCGCAACATACAACGGTGACTTCTTCGATTGGCCATACGTTGAAGCTCGTGCCAGTGTCAATGGTATCGATATGTACCACGAGATTGGGTGGAAGAAGGACAGCGAGGACCAGTTCAAGTGCAACTACAGTGTTCATATGGATTGCTTTCACTGGGTCAATCGTGACAGTTACCTACCTCAAGGTAGTCGAGGTCTGAAAGCAGTAACAGTCGCCAAGCTTGGATACGATCCCGACGAGCTCGACCCCGAACTCATGACACCATATGCTTCAGAAAGACCACAGACTCTTGCAGAGTACTCAGTTTCCGATGCCGTGGCCACTTACTACCTCTACATGAAATATGTTCACCCATTCATCTTCTCCCTCTGTACAATCTTACCACTCGGCCCAGACGACACACTTCGAAAGGGTACCGGAACACTCTGCGAGATGCTGCTGATGGTGCAGGCATATCAGCAAGGCATCGTACTTCCAAACAAGCATGTACAACCCAAAGAGTCATTTTGGGAAGGTCATCTTTTGGACTCCGAAACGTATGTGGGTGGTCACGTCGAGAGTATTGAAGCCGGTGTGTTTCGTGCAGATATCCCGGTCACCTTTGCCGTGGATCCGGGAGCAGTCGATGAACTCCTACGAGATCTGGATGCTGCATTGGAGTTCAGTATCACGGTGGAAGAAAAGAAGTCTCTGGATGATATCACAAATTATGACGAAGTCAAGCAAGCGATTACAGCCAAGTTGCTGAACCTCAAAGAGACCCCCAACAGACTCGAGCGACCCCTTATCTACCATCTCGATGTCGCTTCCATGTATCCGAACATCATGACGACAAACCGTCTTCAACCCGACTCCATGATCTCCGAATCTGATTGCGCCGCGTGCGACTTCAACCGCCCAGGGAAAACCTGCGACAGAAGACTGCCTTGGGCATGGAGAGGCGAGTACTTGCCAGCAAAGCGCGACGAGTACAACATGATTCGGCACGCTCTGGAGAATGAACGGTTCCCTGGAAAGTACCCTAATAGTCCCCAGCGGTCATTTCAGGAACTGAGTGTCGATGAGCAAACTAGTCTCATCAGGAAGAGGTTGCAGCTCTACTCTCAAAAGGTCTACCACAAAATTCACGACTCCACAACGATCGTTCGAGAAGCGATTATCTGCCAGCGGGAGAACCCATTCTATATCAACACTGTGCGCGACTTCCGTGATCGTCGCTACGATTACAAGGGAAAAGCCAAGGTGTGGAAGGGCAAGACAGACGCGCTCAAGAGCTCGGGCGCCTCGTCTGCAGAGGTCGACAAGGCCAAAAAGATGATTATTCTCTTCGATTCACTGCAATTAGCCCACAAGGTCATTTTGAACTCTTTCTACGGCTACGTCATGAGAAAGGGTTCTCGGTGGTATTCCATGGAAATGGCCGGTGTTACCTGCTTGACTGGCGCTACGATTATCCAGCTGGCCAGATCACTTGTGGAACGACTGGGTCGCCCCTTGGAGCTTGATACTGATGGTATTTGGTGCATGTTGCCGGCAACGTTCCCCGAGAACTTCTCGTTCAAGCTCAAAAATGGCAAGAAGATGACCATTTCGTACCCTTGCGTCATGTTGAACCATCTCGTCCACGACAAGTTCACCAATCACCAATACCAAACCTTGGTTGATCCGAAGACGTTCAAGTACGAGACACACAGTGACAACTCCATCTTTTTCGAGGTCGATGGTCCTTACAAGGCCATGATTCTTCCGACCTCCAAGGAAGAAGACAAAAACTTGAAGAAGAGATATGCCGTTTTCAATGACGACGGCAGTCTGGCAGAGCTGAAAGGCTTCGAAGTCAAGCGAAGAGGTGAACTGAAGCTTATCAAGATCTTCCAGCAACAAATCTTCAAGTTCTTCCTCGACGGTACCACACTGGCCGAGTGCTACGCTGCCGTTGCTACTGTAGCAAACCAGTGGCTGGATGTCCTCGACAGCAAGGGAGCTACGCTGGCTGACGAAGAACTCATGGAGCTGATTTCGGAGAACCGCAGCATGACCAAAACCCTGGAGGAATACGGCTCACAAAAGTCGACTTCCATTACCACGGCCAGGCGTTTGGCTGACTTCTTGGGTGAAGCGATGGTGAAGGACAAGGGGTTGAACTGCAAGTTCATCATCTGCGCCAGGCCGAAGAATGCTCCGGTCACCGAGCGTGCTGTACCAGTCGCAATCTTCTCTGCCGATGAAGAGACCAAGCGGATGTACCTCAAGAAGTGGCTGAAGGAAGAGCCTAACGATACCGATCCTCGCGCACTTCTTGACTGGGACTACTACCGTGAGCGTCTTGGGTCCGTCATTCAGAAGCTCATCACAATTCCTGCGGCTCTGCAAAAAGTTCGCAACCCGGTGCCTCGCATCCCACATCCAGACTGGCTGCAGCGCCGGATCAACATCAAGGATGACAAGATGAAGCAGAAGAAGCTCACGGATCTCTTCGGGCCCACCACCAAAACGCGTCCACTGGGGGATATCACCAACTCTACCAACAAGCTGGGCGATTTAGAGGATTTTGGTGATCTACTCAAGCCCAAGACAGTTGGCTCGGCTATTGCTGCGTCCCAGAAGCCCCCTGCGCCTCAGAAGCGGAAGTCTCCCGAGCCGGAAAACCAAGACCCATTCGCTTCACTCCCGAAGACGATGCCTGACCCGAGCGAGGATTATCCAGCTTTTTTGGAATATCAAAAGTTGAAGTGGAAGCTGCAGAAACAGGCTCGGGCACGCCGGCGCCATCTTTTTGGCGAGAGGCGTGGCAACGTGCAGAGCAACCTTCAACAGACTTTCCGCAACCAAGCCGAGATGACCTTCAGGAACACCTGGCAGGTTCTTCAACTGAAGGCAACAGATATCCCTGGCATTGTCATTGCCTGCGTTCTGATCGACTCCAAGATCCACCACGTCAAGATCAATGTCCCTCGTCAAGTGTTTCTGAATCTCAAGAGTAAAGAGCTTCCCGATATTGAAGTGGATGGTTGTCATGTGGAGCAGGTCAATCACACTCTTCCAAACGGGCACTCGTCGGTTCATCTCTTCAAACTCACTGTGCCTGAAGAGATCTACTTTGCCGAGGCGGAGAAATTCTCGCTGCTCTTTAACCACCCGAGTGTGGAAGGCGTGTATGAGAAGCAGATCCCTCTCAACCTTCGCGCAGTCTTGCAACTGGGTAACCTATGCACCATCGATGCAAGCCAACCCGGTGTTCTTGGCAAGGGTCTTGATCAGGGGTTCGATCTCGCCGGTCTCAAGAAGCCGGCAAAAGCCCGGCCATATCTCGAGGGAGCGCGCATGTCTTACATCTATCTCTCTCACATCAGTTCCGGCGAGCGCCAGATTTTTGGACTGTTCTCTACGGCCGGTGACCAGGCCCATATCATCATGCAGCAAAAGAATAAGGACAGTGGACAGGACCTCCCCAACATTACCAAGCTGTACTCTGATCGCCTCGCCCGCAGGAATGCGGAGGAGCCAGAGGACTCCAATTGGCAAGAATGCTTCCCCTACCAAGAAAGGCTCAACTTCAAGATCACCCAGGTGACGACACGCCGCAAGGCATTCCTGGAGATTGGAGATATTGTCAAGAAGATGAAGAAGGAAGAGTCTGGGCCTACCATGATGGTGATCCAGTCCTCCCAGCGCAATCTCTTGGTGCATGATATCCCCATCCTCGGCGAGTTCCCTGTCATGCCTCTCAAGTACGACCAAGCCGATAGCTCATTGCCCCCTCTTGGCTGGCAAACAGTCATTGCGCGTCGCTTGGTCGATCACTACCTCAGCTTGGGGTCCTGGATCACACATCTCACTGCGCTCGCCAAGTATGGAGATGTACCTCTTTGCAACCTGGAGCGTGATGATCCTCGGTTCTTGATTGATGTCGCTTATGCCCGCCGCCTACAAGCAAACAATGTCGTGCTATGGTGGTCGCCCAGCCCTCGGCCGGATCATGCTGGGTACGAGAAGGATGATGTGGTTGGGCCACTCGATCAGGTCCAGATGCCATCGGTGAACAATCCAGGCACGTATGCCTCTGTCTGCATCGATCTCGAAGTCCGAAATCTCGCCATCAACACGATCTTGACCTCGGCGCTCATCAATGAATTGGAGGGTGCTGACAGTATCTCCTTCAACCCGGCAGCTGATGGTGGCTCTGAGGGTAACGAGTTTCTGTACTCGGAGAATGCTTTTGCCAACGCAGGAGTGCAGGTCCTCAGAGAAATGGTCAAGTCATGGTGGGCGGAAGCATGCAAGGGTTCGACGATGGCCGATATCATGGTTCAGCACCTGGTCCGCTGGGTTGAGTCGCCAGCCTCGTGTCTCTATGACCGCGCTCTGCATTACTACGTCCAGATGATGAGTCGCAAGGCTCTGCTACAGCTGATGGCCGATTTCCGCCGTGTAGGATCTCACGTTGTCTATGCCAGCGCAAACCGCCTCCTTCTCCAGACCACCAAGTCCGAAGTTGGCAACGCCTTTGCCTACTCGCAGTACATCATCAAGAGCATCAAAGGCAAACCCCTCTTCCACTTCATCGACCTCGAGATCAAGGAATACTGGGACTACCTCGTCTGGTACGACGAGTTCAACTACGGCGGCAAAGCCTGCCAAGAGGTCCTCGAACAAGACGAACAGAACCTGCAACTCATCATGCACTGGCAAATGGCCACCTTCCTCCCCATCCGACTTCAATCCGCGTTTAAAGACTGGGTGGTAGAGTTCATCCAGCTCATGCACAGCATCAAGCGGCCCGCCAACGGCAGCGACCCCACCGCCACTCCGCGCCTTACTCAATTGCCCGTGCCCATCACCAGCACCGCAGCTTCCACCCAAAGCGACAGTACCGCCGTCGCTCCTGGGCAGATTCTTGCAGGCAAGGCATATGAGCTCCCTCTGAAGAAAGCCATTGTCAACCTCATCAAGACCCAAAAACGGGAGCTTCTTCACCCCGAACTGGCAGGCGACTACACCTTCCCTACCCTGCCCGGTTCGCATCTTGTGTCTCTTTCATCCAAAGCCGCCTTCACGGCTGACAAATCTCGTAAGGGCCCCCGGCCCACAGCCAACCCCATCCTGGAACTAGTCAAGTGCCTCATGCAGGTCCTTTCGCTCGACAAGAACATCACCCTCGAAGCCCGCCTTCTCCGCAAGGAACTGCTCGAGCTCTTCGACATTCGCGAATTTTCCAAAGATGGCGCCTTCCAGAACCCTTCGGAATCTCTAAAAATTACCCAGCTGTCCTGCGACAACTGCACTATGGCCCGGGATCTCGACCTCTGCCGGGACGAGGATCTGATACCCCCCGCCGATGGCAACGGGCAGGACGCTCGCTGGGCATGTCTTTACTGTGAAGCGGAGTACGATCGCAACCAGATTGAAGAGAAACTGGTGGGTGACGTCGAGGCTTTTGTGGTCGAGTGGACTACGCAGGACTTGAAGTGCGCGAAATGCGGTGCGCTGAGGGTGAATGAGTTTATGGAGCACTGTACTTGTAGCGGGGAGTGGAAGGAGAGTGTGAAGAGGGACGAGGTGCTGAGGCGGTTGAGCGTTTACAGGAATGTTGCCAAGTTTTTTGGGTTGAGGATGCTGGGGGATGTGGTTGAGGGGGTTTTTGAGGCGTTGTAAGTTGTGGTCCGGTAGGAACCGGGATACGGGGAGGTGAGTTGGGAAAAGTGGGGCTTCAGAAAAAGGGGTCAAGGGGCTTTTGTTTACTTTTGCGACGTGATGCATTTCCTGGAGTTCTGCGGAGTTTTACCTTGAAATTATTGCAGGATATATACACACACACGTATAGGTCACCAAAGTCTGAATCCAGGGAAAATGTATTTATGCAGTTATTGCCCAGTAGTCTATTGGAACCATCCAACGCCTGACGCCGTGACCCAGATCGCAGATCCGAAATAAATGCAAACCACCATGTACTCCCCCGTAAACTCCCGTCACTCTCAACGCCGTGATTCCCTCAAAAAATTCTTGGATTCCCCAACACGACCGTCTATCGCTACAATGTAAATAATGCAAAGAGAACATTGCCGAATGAACCGCCCCCTTAAAGCAGCGCAACAACAAAAGCAACAACCAACGACCCCGAAAAAGCCATACTAACCAGTTTCCCAGCGGTCTCGCTCTTTTTGTCTTCCACACTCTTCCCGTCCATAATATCCTGCATACCGGCATTTATCTTGCCCTTCTCCTCCTCCGTCGGCTTTTTCTCTTTAATTGTTGCGCAAACATCCAAAACATCCATCAAGACCTCGTTGATGTAGCACTTGGGATCCGACAACCTATCCGTGATTGCGGGGCTAAGTCCCCCACCGGACTCATCGCTGAAGACCTCGACTTCCTCACCAGCGAGATGGTCCAGCAACTCGGGGACCATGCATAAGAGCATCATGCCAATGATCTCGGTAGTCTTGGCTGCTTCGCAGAGACAGGAAAGATCTCCGTTTTTGCACGCCGCGACCTCCTTTCTCCCACCCTCGAAGAATTGCGTGCTGTTTTTGAAGCACTGCCCTGCGCACGGCGGGATGGAGGCGACGGCGGCTTCGAGGTTGGGTTGGACTGTGCCATTGTACCCAACCCCGCCACGGGCTTCGCGCTCGGCTTTTGCGGCATCCTTTTGTTGCTTGTCAAGGGGGACGATCACGGGGATGCCGGTGGCGAAGGAGAGTTTGCCTGTGAAGGAGGCGGGGGGTACAGAGGATGAGGAGGAAGGGGGGGATGCGGAGGTGGATTGGGCCAGCGCCAGGCTGGTGAGGGAGAGGAGGACAGTGGTTGGGAAGAGCATCTTTGGTGAGGATAATGATGGGATTAAGGAGTGTAATGGCAGATCCTGTCTGAGGGGGTAATGATTGTTTTGTGAAAGAATGAAAGAACTAAAGATGCTGATGGGCTGGTAATTATGTGGCAAAAGGACAGGAAAGCAGACGTGGTTATATACAAATTAAAGCTCTTTTGCAAAGAACTTTTGAGAATACTTGATAATTGTATAGATTTGATGTTGGCTGCAAATAAGAAGAAGGGTTATTGTCCCCAGTGTGGAGATATGACACAGGGCAGCCGGCCGGCCGGGTGGGTGGGTCTTTTCGGCGCGGGCCTAGATCGACCGGAGCGCTTGCCGGTGATCGCTGCAATTTGTGGGGGCAGAACTCAAAAGCTGAGGTGCATTTGCGGCCCGGGGCCGACCACTTGAAGACCTTGTGGAAATCAGCTGAAACAAACAACAGACGGGAAAACCCGCATATGCAGGTCGAACTCTCTGAAATAGAGACATGAATTTGCAAGCCTCTGACACCAGTTCTTTTCGGTGTGCTCTATCCGATGCTGGCTGTGGCCAAAAGACAGATGAGGTTGTATAGGGAAAACTGAGAATACAAAGAACCACAAATCAGGGCTTGACATGGGTGGTAATTGTGCAAGCCAATTCAGTCTTTGATTCCTGTCAGTGAACTTCATTTTGCTTCTATGAGAACATCGATGCAATGTTCAAGACTGAAGTTCATCTCTGTCTCTGAAGGATACCTACCCCTGCCAGCGCTTGGGGGGGGGGGGGGGCCCCCCCCGGCCGCCCGCCGGGGGGGGGGGGCGGGGGGGGGGGGGGGGGGGCGGCGGCGCGCGCGGGGGCGAGGGGGCGGCGGGGCGTGGGGC